>CM061140.1:166200083-166230083 GCA_030789695.1 Scilla litardierei | reverse complement strand
AAAACCAATAAAAACGTATTCCTAGCTAATTGGGTTTGCAAGAGAGCGAACTGGGTCGAAAACGGGCCCGAAACCCACCAAAAACCGCCTAAACCCCCCTAAATGCATTGCGGGTCGGGCGCGTGGGACGCCCAACCCGTGGGAGCCTTGGGCACCCGCACTGGGCGCGGGCACGTGCAGCGCGCGTGCCTGCCCCCAAGCGGGCTGTGGTCTCATTTTTTTTAATAACGTAACAGCGGCCCGCTCCTTGAGCGGGCCACAGGAATGGGCCGGCCAGCGGGCCGGCCCAAAGGCTTGGTTTTTATTTTTTTTTTAATTTTCTTTTTTTAAAAAAATCCCAAATTGCTTCTTTGGCTCCAAAAATTCCCGAAATATAGATCCAAGCTTCAAAAAAATTTAGAAAAATTCCAGAAAATCCAGAAAAATCTCAGGAGTACCTGAAAAATAAGAGGAGGTTGGATTAGTCCATAAAAATTGCATTTCATGTATAAAAAGAGAATATGCTTTAATATTACACAATATCGCAAAAACGCACGTATCAAAACCAATATTAACATGATATACACATAAAATGCCCAGAAATGGGAGGAAAAAAGGCAATTTATATCCCGAATCACACCCACCAACTAGCTTTTTGCTAGTCCCTAGCAAAATATGCGATAAATTCGGATTAAATTGAAAACATGCACCAACTTTAAGATATCATCATGGCATGCCAAAAATATTATTTCCAAGTGATTTCAAAGCCAATATACCCAATGTATGAAAGTAAACAACAAATGACATTCTCCTCAATCCAATTTAAAGAAAAGTGAAGTAATAAGCACTGTATCGCATTCTTTGGGATATATCACAAATGGCAAAGTTTCTAATTTTCATGGAAATAGCCAAACAAAAGAAATTCCTCTAAGTTGTGGGAGATGAGATTGCATCACTCATGTTGCATATTCTTTCATTTATTTATTCATTTTTTTCTTTTCATTTCTTTTTCTCTCTTTTTTGTATGTTTTTTTGTATGTTTATGTTTTTGTTTTGCATTCATGCAATCATGCTATGAAATACAAACACCGCCACATTTGCAAACACGCGATAACGCTATATAGGCAAAGTGAAGGAATGATCCCCTAGATCTCATCTTTGGCGTCCTCCCCAATGTTTCGTGGGGCATCGGCTACTCGATTTGATTAGAAAGAAACATTCACTTATATTAGCTCTCTTTTTCATTCTCAACACCAACTCATCCACCCACTCCTTAGGAGGAAAACAAAACATGCACCATATGGCCACACCCTTTCCAATCAAAAAAACTAAGACATGCATCCCAAATCATGCAATCACTTACACCAAACTATTCCCAAATTATTTCAAAGAGATATCACGGCGTATAAAATAGCTTCATACATGGCATATTAGCATTTGACTCCAAAATGGAAAAGAAATTAAAATGTGCCAATCAAACATCGAAGAAATTGATACCAAAATAATAATCCGAAAAAAATTGCATGGCATTAAAGCATGTAGGGACTACGCATAAAGCTAACGGCATTGGGACGAGGAGGAAAAATATGATATGCAATAAAGAGTAATGGGTGATGGAAAAATAGAGGTATCTCAAAAAAAACTTTTAAGCTAGCATCAAAATCCTAACATCTTAAAGATTCTAACACTCTCACCCCAACTTAAAATAAACATTGTCCTCAATGTTGGAAGAGTATTAGATCTCGGCAAAAGATCCTAGAAAAGAAAAGAAAAGCATACGAAAGCACTAAAATAAAACATTTATTTATTTACACTATTGGAAAGAACACACCGTGGCAAAAGGCGGATCTCTTATGTACAACGGTGGTGGCAACTGCTCGATCATATCCTTATGCTCCTCCGCGAGCGTCGCCACGTCCAATGCCCTACCTCCTTTGCGAGTATTAGTGGCAAGCGACACAACCCCGAGCATCTCCTAATTATGATGGGTTCCTGCCAAATGGGGGAGATAGCTCGTGCCAAAAATAATTGGGCGAGAGCGCCTGTCCAAATGAAAAGCTTGCCAAAATGGGTCGTCGAAATGAATAAATAAATTCACGATCAAATAACGACAATCTGAATCATTATGATATGGAATTAAATAATTTGATTCGGAGGTGGAGGGAAAAGAAAGATGGGAACTTTCCTGAGTTGTGATGCTAGGCTCGGGATGATGCATGGCCTCAAGAGGAGGTGGAAGTGGCTGCAGAGAGAAAACTGGAGTAGGAGGGAGCTCGAGCTCAATATATACCATGTCGCAATCCCCGTCACTATCCTCTTCCTCGACATCAATATCAACATCAACGATCTCTGCGGCACTCCCCACAATTGGTAACTGCTCCTGACAAATCTCCTCGATGCCTGGCAAGTGCGCATCCTGAGGCAAGGGAAGTGACATCTGAGACAGGACTGGATGTAGACTTGTCTCGGGCAAATCCAAGCACGCATCATCCTCGTCATCCCAGAAATAGTTCATCTCAGTCGTCCTCCCTAAATACTCAACCGCCTCGACCTACGAAGCTAACTCTGAAGAGGATTGTGGCTAAGGCTCCATGGTGTTCTCATTCTGCTCTTGGCCATCATGCACATCCGCTTCATCCTCAACCTCAAAGTGAAAATGCATCGTTTCATCGTCGTGGTCGACACACACTCCATCATCCATCTCATCCGGCTCATCCAAATGTATATCCTCAAATTCCTCTACTTGGCCACAATGCACCCTCTTCACAGGTTTCTCTTGGTATTCCATAGGGTCGCATTGGAATGAGTCCTCGGTTGGCTCCTCAGGCTGGTCATGGGCCTGCTGGAGTGCGTCCTCATACTCCGCAAGGTCCCTCAGGTAACACCATGAATCCTCGGTCGAATAATCAAAGAATTCTCCACCGCAACTCATCTGCACAAAATCCCGCCCAGAAGGTAGTAATCATGTGTAGAAGATCTGCAGGAGATGATCCTCGTGAAAGCTCTGGTGTGGGCATGCAAGCACCAAATCATTGAACCTCTACCAAGCCTGATGGTAGGCCTCATATTCAGCTTGGATAAAGCTCGTTATATGCTGCTCCATGGCCTGCCGCCCCTTTACCTGCTCCAAGAAAGTAGGCAAAAACACTCGGAGAAATTTAGCCTGAAATGACAACCAAGTAAAATGTGAATCGAGAGACAATGAATCAAACCACAATATAGCATTATCTTGTAAAGAAGAGGGGAAAAAATTTAAAGTATATGTAATCATCACAGATATTCCCACAAAGACATGAAAACATTCACTCTTCAAATTTTTTCATATGTAAATGAGGGTTCTCCCACTCCGAACCATGAAAGTATGACGGAAGTGGGATATCCTCCAAATCAATGTCGAAAAAATCTGAAGATGAAGCCATTTTGTTTTTTTGAAAAAAAATTCTCAAAAAAATAAAAATAAACAACCAAAAGACTCAATAAGTGGAAAATAAATAAAATTAAAAGACACTACACTAAGAGGTAGAAGTATCACACTAAAACTTTCAAAATCAATCAAAAATGCAAAAAATAGCCCAAAAATGGGGGAAAATATGCAATTTATATCACGAATCAGCGAGCGACGATGGAGAGAAACAATGAGACTAGGGTTCCCTTGATGCCTGCCAAATTGAGGGGGCAACAAAAGATAAATGACGAGAGAGCTCGATGGCCATGGTTGTAGGGATTTTCAAGGTCCCTTAGAGCTAATTTATTACTATTCGTCCTAAGTCGGACGAACAAAATAAATAAAACAGCGGAAGAAATAATTTATTAAACTATTTAATAAATAAAGCCCTAAGGAAAAATTCCCTAAGCCAGGAAATCTACTGACTCGAGTTGGGTCCGACCAACTCGAGAAAGTTCTAACTACTGATTAAACTAATTGCACATAAAATTGACTCACCCGGAATCTTGCCCTGGAGCAGGCAAGATGTTCCGCACCGTCTTGCGCTCATTGATCTGAGCCGTCTTCCGAGCCGTGTTGCGTCGCTCCTCGCCGCAGACTGGATCAGCTCCCGTAGCGCACCTTGCCTCCGAAGCCATCACAAGCCGTAGAAGATTTCACTTGAGTAAACCCGCGTCGTAGACTTCCGAATCAAATTCGGACCTCCTCGTTGTCTTGCTAGGACTCGGTTGGAGGACAGGAAATTTATAGAGGAAGAGAATAAATTTAGTCTAGATTAAGTTTGCTCAAAATATTTGTGAGCTCCTTAATCAGAGACTTGGTGCAAGAAACAAAGAAGGGAGTACCCACCTATTTATATAGGAGGCCGGCTCCCCTTCTTTTGTCATGAGCAATGTGGGACTAATTGTAGGAAGAGGGATTTGGATTAATTCAATTTGGGTTAGTTTAGCTTACACAAAGCCTTAACCTTCAACCAATTAATCCTCACTCATCGTTGAGCTCTAGAGACGATACAAGTTATCATTTCGAAGAGCTAGTGATGGTGAACGCATAGGAACAAACGGCGACGAGATCCGAGTTCGTTTGACCCTTCAAACAATTGCTCAAAGTTGAGCAAAAACCCAATTTCGTAGCCGTCAAGGGTTTCCACGAACAAACCCTAAAATAACTTAAGTGGCGGGCGACCCGCTAAGCTTAGCGGGCGCGCCCGCCTAAGGCTACTGGGCGCGCCCGCTAGGGCACGCCCGCGCGGGCTCAGCCCGCTGTCACCAGCGGGCTGCGCCCGCTGCACGCAGCGGGCGGGCCCGCTGGGGCAGCGGGCGGGCCCGCTGCACCCAGCGGGCGGGCCCGCTGGGTCAGCGGGCCCCGACCGTTTTGCCAAGTGGGTTTTATCCCACTTCCTCTTGCGCCTTTTTCGCGTTTCTGGGCTCATCCGAGCTCCGATTCCTACACGGTTTGATCCTCTGGATTTCATACGAAATTTCCTCCATTCCCAAATGCTTCAATTTCACAACCAACTTGTGAATTTAGTATTCTCTTTGCATCTAATGATATCCTCTATACATTCTATCTGTTACTACGACGTGAATGTTACTCGGTGTGAGACCCTACAGCCTGACCCTTACTACAGGTCGAGACTCGAAGTCTCAAGACGACAGTGACCACTAGCAGTAGGTGTCGTCCCTGTTTCGGGATCATCGATTACGTGATTGGTTCGTTTAGGCAAAAGTGCCGACGAAATCACTCTGACTGTGACTGTGATAATTTCCGCAGTTTTAGTCCCTTCGTCATAACTATGTCACTCGGCTAGTCTAGGGTATGGTATACTATCAACCCCATCGGCTAGCAGTGGTCAGTATACATCGGTCTCTGGTACATACAGGTTGTACAAGTTACAACATACCTTGGCCAAGGTTTTACCGAGAGCCGTACCGACCTGTGACACTAACTTCCCATTAACGGAAGAGACGAATCCTCTGTTGATCACTACTTAGCTCATATGTTTCGAGTGTCACCCAGCCTAAGATCTTTCATCAGGCCTAGCCTCGAAGTTAGATCTTTAGACCTAAGTGACACTGTCCACACATAGCTTCATACAATGATCTCAAGTCCTAAGGACCAACTTACCTATTATCACTTAGAGTTATTAATGATAGTATAGTTAATGTATAACCATTTAATAACTCCCTGTTTTGGTCGTTCAGTGAACTCAGCTTTTACTGAGCACATGCGTCCTGTTTTCGACTTCACCAAGTCGCTTGGTTATGAGACCAACCAGACAGGGACGCAATGGTCTGTCTGATGTGTTGATATCCCTTATCTCGACACATCTATGACCATGAACACTTTTAAGATTCAAGCTATTAGAGGTCAGACATTTCTCATAATCGTAATCTACATTTCGAAACATGTGTGACCTAACTATGAATCCAAGGGAATAATCCGAGCAATGAACAACTCAGATAATACTTTACCAGAAAGAATACTTTCATTTATTGAACAAGATGTTTTATCAAGATAAATAGCCACGAGGGCACACATTTCTCTACATCTCCCACTTGCACTCAGGCCTATTTATTTTGGTATCTCATACCATATTTACACGCTAGTTTTTCTAAACGATCACGTGCCAGCACCTTCGTGAATGGATCTGCTAAGTTGTCTTCTGAAGAGACTCTAAGGAGTTCTATATCTTTCCTCTGCTCTATCTCCCGAATCAGGTGATACTTGCGAAGAATATGTCTGGATCTCTTGTGGAATCTAGGTTCTTGAACCAGGCTTATGGCTGCATTGTTGTCGCAATACAACGGTATTGGACTTTCAACGGCAGGAACCATCCCGAGCTGGTTAATGAACTTCTTCATCCAGACTGCTTCCTTTGCTGCATCGTTGGCCGCTATGTATTCGGCTTCCATTGTGGAGTCTGCAATGGTGACTTGTTTGGAACTCCTCCAACTGACTGCTCCTCCGTTGAGAGTGAAAACATATCCAGAGATCGATTTGCTATCATCCATGTCACTTTGAAAGCTTGAATCTGTGAACCCTTCAACATTCAGGTGTTCACTTCCATAGACCAAGACCAAGTCTTTAGTTCTTCTTAAGTACTTAAGAATTGTCTTGACTGCTTTCCAGTGCTCTTCTCCCGGGTTAGACTGATATCGGCTTACTATACCCAGTGCATAAGCGACATCGGGTCTGGTACAAATCATGGAGTACATGATAGATCCCACAGCAGAAGCATATGGGACCTTGGTCATCTTTGCCCTTTCCAAGTCGGTTTATGGAGACATCTTCTTGGTGAGGGCTATCCCATGATTGGCTGGTAATGAACCACCCTTACTGTTTTCCATGTTAAAACGTTTTAACACGGTTTCAATGTACCTGGTTTGGGAGAGTCCTATCATCCGTTTAGATCTATCTCTATGGATCTTCACACCCAGTATGTAGGATGCTTCTCCCAAGTCCTTCATGGAGAAATTTGTTGATAGCCAATTTTTAACAGACTTTAACATCTCTATGTCGTTGCCTATTATCAGAATGTCATCTACGTATAGAACTAGGATGACTAAAGAATTTTTATTACTGGTTCTTTTATAGATGCATGGGTCATCCTCATTTCTGACAAAACCAAATTCTTTGACTGTTTTGTCGAAACGGATGTTCCAACTTCTTGATGCTTGTTTGAGTCCATAAATGGACCTGTGCAGCTTGCACGCCTTTCCATTGCTCCCACTGACTCGAAGCCTTCTGGCTGAGTCATGTAAATCTGCTCTTCCAAATTACCGTTTAGGAATGCAGTCTTCACATCCATCTGCCAGATTTCGTAGTCGTAGTAGGCAGCAATTGCGAGCACTATCCGAATAGACTTGTGCATGGCTACTGGCGAAAAGGTTTCGTCATAATCTATTCCTAGAATTTGACGATATCCTTTTGCAACCAGTCTAGCCTTGTATGTCTCTACCTTTCCATCTGCTCCAATCTTCTTCTTGAAGATCCATTTGCAGCCTATGGGAACATTTCCCTTGGGCACGTTTTCTAAGGTCCATACCTTATTTACGTGCATGGAATCTATTTCGGATTTCATTGCATCTAGCCATTTGTCAGAGTCTATACTCTTTATGGCTTCCTGGAAGTTAACAGGGTCATCATTAATTATGATGCTATCCTCGATTCCCCCGTCTACGAGAAAACCGTAGTACCTTTCGGGTGCTCGAGGAATCCTACTTGACTTCCTACTTACTGGTTGGGAGATGTCAAGTTCTGACTCTCCCACTGGTTCCGACACTTGTTGCTGTGTGGGTACTTCCTCCGAGCATTCATTCAAATCAATTACCTTGCCAGTGGATTCCTTCACGAGGAATTCCTTTTCTAGAAAGGTGGCATGTCTAGAGACAACAATCTTTTGTTGTTCTGGATGGTAAAAGACATAACCTAATGAATGTCTTGGGTACCCTATAAATTTACACAGTATAGATCTGTCTTCCAGTTTGTCTGGATTTTGCCTTTTGACATAAGCAGGACAACCCCATACCTTCAAGTGATTGAGGCTGGGTTTCTTCCATGTCCATATCTGATACGGAGTCAAATGCACAGATCTTGACGGAACTTTATTTAGAATGTATATAGCAGTTTCCAGGGCATAGCCCCAGAGGGAAGTAGTTAACTCAGCTTCACTTAACATAGACCGAACCATGTCTAACAAGGTCCGGTTTCTCCTTTCTGAAACACCATTATGTTGAGGTGTGTAAGGAGGAGTGATCTGAGAGAGAATCCCATTCTCTTTTAAGTAAGTGAGGAATTCATGGCTTAAGTATTCTCCTCCTCGATCGGATCGAAGAATCTTAATACTTTTCCCAGTCTGGTTTTCGACTTCGGCACGATACTCCTTGAATCGCTCAAATGTTTCGGACTTATGTTTCATCAAGAACACATGTCCAAATCTTGAGTGGTCATCAGTAAACGTGACGAAATATGAAAATCCACCTTTGGCTAACGTAGACATGGGTCCACATACATCGGAATGTACTAGACCCAAGAGTTCGATAACTCTTTCCCCTTGACTGGCAAAAGGAGTTTTGGCCATCTTACCTTTGAGGCAAGACTCGCAAGTGTCGAATGACTCATAATTCGAGAGGCCCAAGAGCCCCTCTTTATGTAACTTGCTGAGTCTCTTCTCTCCGATATGGCCTAGTCTACAATGCCAAAGATAGGTTTCATTAAAACTAGATTCCTTACGTTTTCTAGTATTAACGTTTAATACCACCTCATTGCTTAAAGTGTATATTCCATTGCTTAGTGTCCCAAATCCTAGCAACTTACCATCAAGGGCAATGTTCATGACATTTCCACTGATAGTAAAATTATAACCATCTTTAGCCAAAGCTGAGACAGATATAATATTGCATAGGAAATTTGGGATATAGTAACATTGCTTCAAAAGCAAGTTAGCTCCACCAGCCAATGTGTGTCTAAGATCTCCTATGGCTACAACATCAACATTTGCTGCGTTTCCCACTTGGAGAATTACTTCATTCTTTGCAAGTTTTCTACTGATTCTCAATCCTTGTAACTGGTTACAAATGTGAGAACCTGCACCGGTGTCTAACACCCATGCAGTAGAATTAACTGAAAGAACTACACTTTGTATTTTTGAGGTTAATGCATACACTTCCCTTAATATTGCCCTTTCTGCTATAGACTTCTCCAACCAGCTATCATTAATTTTAGAACCAGTTAATAAAATCTTATCTCAGATATTATTAAACTTACTCATCATGCTGCAAAGATTAGAACTCCTAATTAGCATGTGTTCAAAATATTTTTAAATATAACTAGAATGGATTTTGTCCAATTATACTCTCCCATTAATAAACAGATCGTTTTCGTCCAAAACTTGATTAAAATTAATTAGGGAGCAGGAATCCAACAACCTTGAGTCGCCCGACCTTGAGTGTAGCTCAACAAGTCGTTTGACTCGGCTGTAGGTAGACGAACTCTTTGTCGATCATATCAATATATGACTCCCTATTCGATTTTACCCCTAGTCATTTGTGATCATGAGTGTGCTCAACCGGATCACAATGGCTAGCCTAGTCGGACCCTTGTTTTCGTGTCAAGCCTGACTTGCCCCTTTGCTCGGTGTATGCACGACACGCCGGTTTGGGTCAGAGCTTAAGACTACATTCTTGGTTAGACTTAGGCCGAAGCTCTAGGGATGAGCCAACGGTTTCAGTCAGGTTAAGATGTCAATCAAGAAATCGGTTTCTATAAGATTGACCTGTTACGGCTTGAGTGTGCTCAATAACCGAAACACGTTCCTTACAGTTGCCAACTCCTAAAACAAGGAGGGCTACGATTTATCTTGAAAAAGATTATTATCGTATTAGACTTAGGTATAGTTGATGGACTTACATAGTTATGAATCGACACCTTGCGGTCCAGCGGACGCGGCCAGGGAATTGACTAAGCCAGGACCACTTGTTACCCAGTCTAGCTAGGTTGGTCCAAAAACTTTAGTCAAGCACATTGGCCGACATCATGATCCATTGAAGGTGTTGTCATCATTTCCATGTTCGTTCAACAACTAAATGTTTTTTAAAATTACAACTAGTTAATCCTTATCAACTAGTGGATCCCTAAAATTCAAAATTTTATGGGTTTGTTAGACGATTTTTATTAAGTCCTTATCATCTATAAGGATTCAAAAGTATATGCTGCTACCCTAATCGTCCAATAGGCAATTTAAACAATTTAAAATTCATAGCAGTGTCTCAAAATTATCACATAAGGTTTGAGGAAATTAATGGCTAACCTAATCGTCCATTAGGTAATTTTTAAACAATTTAAAATTTATTAAGCATGGTGTTAAATTTTATCACATAAAGTTTAAGAGTCAATTAATGGCTAACCTAGCAAGTCCTTCTTGTGACATCAAAATAAAACAAGAATGTGACATTAAACTAATTATCACATAATTAAAACATGCAGTTAAAAAGCAGTATAGAACAGAGTATATCTGGCTCTGATACCACTGTAGGGATTTTCAAGGTCCCTTAGAGCTAATTTATTACTATTCGTCCTAAGTCGGACGAACAAAATAAATAAAACAGCGGAAGAAATAATTTATTAAACTATTTAATAAATAAAGCCCTAAGGAAAAATTCCCTAAGCCAGGAAATCTACTGACTCGAGTTGGGTCCGACCAACTCGAGAAAGTTCTAACTACTGATTAAACTAATTGCACATAAAATTGACTCACCCGGAATCTTGCCCTGGAGCAGGCAAGATGTTCCGCACCGTCTTGTGCTCATTGATCTGAGCCGTCTTCCGAGCCGTGTTGCGTCGCTCCTCGCCGCAGACTGGATCAGCTCCCGTAGCGCACCTTGCCTCCGAAGCCATCACAAGCCGTAGAAGATTTCACTTGAGTAAACCCGCGTCGTAGACTTCCGAATCAAATTCGGACCTCCTCGTTGTCTTGCTAGGACTCGGTTGGAGGACAGGAAATTTATAGAGGAAGAGAATAAATTTAGTCTAGATTAAGTTTGCTCAAAATATTTGTGAGCTCCTTAATCAGAGACTTGGTGCAAGAAACAAAGAAGGGAGTGCCCACCTATTTATATAGGAGGCCGGCTCCCCTTCTTTTGTCATGAGCAATGTGGGACTAATTGTAGGAAGAGGGATTTGGATTAATTCAATTTGGGTTAGTTTAGCTTACACAAAGCCTTAACCTTCAACCAATTAATCCTCACTCATCGTTGAGCTCTAGAGACGATACAAGTTATCATTTCGAAGAGCTAGTGATGGTGAACGCGTAGGAACAAACGGCGACGAGATCCGAGTTCGTTTGACCCTTCAAACAATTGCTCAAAGTTGAGCAAAAACCCAATTTCGTAGCCGTCAAGGGTTTCCACGAACAAACCCTAAAATAACTTAAGTGGCGGGCGACCCGCTAAGCTTAGCGGGCGCGCCCGCCTAAGGCTACTGGGCGCGCCCGCTAGGGCACGCCCGCGCGGGCTCAGCCCGCTGTCACCAGCGGGCTGCGCCCGCTGCACCCAGCGGGCGTGCCCGCTGGGGCAGCGGGCGTGCCCGCTGCAACAGCGGGCTGTGCCCGCTGCACCCAGCGGGCGGGCCCGCTGGGTCAGCGGGCCCCGCCCGTTTTGCCAAGTGGGTTTTATCCCACTTCCTCTTGCGCCTTTTTCGCGTTTCTGGGCTCATCCGAGCTCCGATTCCTACACGGTTTGATCCTCTGGATTTCATACGAAATTTCCTCCATTCCCAAATGCTTCAATTTCACAACCAACTTGTGAATTTAGTATTCTCTTTGCATCTAATGATATCCTCTATACATTCTATCTGTTACTACGACGTGAATGTTACTCGGTGTGAGACCCTACAGCCTGACCCTTACTACAGGTCGAGACTCGAAGTCTCAAGACGACAGTGACCACTAGCAGTAGGTGTCGTCCCTGTTTCGGGATCATCGATTACGTGATTGGTTCGTTTAGGCAAAAGTGCCGACGAAATCACTCTGACTGTGACTGTGATAATTTCCGCAGTTTTAGTCCCTTCGTCATAACTATGTCACTCGGCTAGTCTAGGGTATGGTATACTATCAACCCCATCGGCTAGCAGTGGTCAGTATACATCGGTCTCTGGTACATACAGGTTGTACAAGTTACAACATACCTTGGCCAAGGTTTTACCGAGAGCCGTACCGACCTGTGACACTAACTTCCCATTAACGGAAGAGACGAATCCTCTGTTGATCACTACTTAGCTCATATGTTTCGAGTGTCACCCAGCCTAAGATCTTTCATCAGGCCTAGCCTCGAAGTTAGATCTTTAGACCTAAGTGACACTGTCCACACATAGCTTCATATAATGATCTCAAGTCCTAAGGACCAACTTACCTATTATCACTTAGAGTTATTAATGATAGTATAGTTAATGTATAACCATTTAATAACTCCCTGTTTTGGTCGTTCAGTGAACTCAGCTTTTACTGAGCACATGCGTCCTGTTTTCGACTTCACCAAGTCGCTTGGTTATGAGACCAACCAGACAGGGACGCAATGGTCTGTCTGATGTGTTGATATCCCTTATCTCGACACATCTATGACCATGAACACTTTTAAGATTCAAGCTATTAGAGGTTAGACATTTCTCATAATCGTAATCTACATTTCGAAACATGTGTGACCTAACTATGAATCCAAGGGAATAATCCGAGCAATGAACAACTCAGATAATACTTTACCAGAAAGAATACTTTCATTTATTGAACAAGATGTTTTATCAAGATAAATAGCCACGAGGGCATACATTTCTCTACAATGGTGACGAACATGTCACCATAGGAACTCCACATCTGGGCAAGAGAGAAAGGGGGGTTCTGACGAGGGGCAGCGTCACTCAGAACCTGACCATCTTGACGCTGATGATAACCATGTTGTGGAAGATCTCGATGCCACGGAGTCATCAGTAGTCGATCTCGTTCTTGATCAACCTCAGCGGGAAACCATCTCCCCCAGGATTCTCGTGAGGTGATCGGTGACGAGAAGAACCCTTGACTTTGTCAAGGTCAATACTGGCGGGAGGCCTGGGTGGCATTTGCACCAGATGGCACGCTGATGGTCTCAGTCAGGGATCCCGGTGCCGGGGGAGTAGGGTTTGGACGGATCGGGCCACGGAGCGTCCCAAACTGAGGAGCTTGATGTTGTTGCATATTCTTCTTCGAAGAAGAGGGTCGAGGGCTCGATGGCCTTCGAGGGGCTGCTACCCTTTGCTTTTTCCGACGAGTGGTAGATCGCTGGAGGGACACCTTGGCCTTGGAGGTCCCCTCCCTCCCTGTTGAAATCTCGTAAGGTCGTGGCACAGCCAATTGTCTGGATATTTGTGTTCGAGGGGATTCTCTTGGAGAAAAGGTCGAGAGGATGGGTTGGGGGGAGATCTTAGGTGAATGTTGGCACCGAGATCCCCGTCCTGACTGACCAAGAGGCCCGCCTTGAGTTGGCCCCACCATCGTCCTCTCTTACATCGCTGCCAGCATCACCGCACTCCACCCTGTCTTCTCCTGCTTCGAGCTCTCCGTCAAGATCACCTCTGTCGGTGGATCTTTCTCCTACCTTGGCGAGCTTTGATCAAAAGTAGAGGAGGTCGGACTCTTTGGCTTGGAGCTCGGATCCGAGCTCCTTGACGGCGATCCGGAACATCTGGATCTGGGATGAGACTCTTTCACTCTGATCGGCGTCGAACGTTGACGTCTCCGACCTCTCCCTCGGTGGAGTGGACACCGACTTGGGTGAAGTCAAACTTGTCGGAGGAGGCGATGGTGTTGACATCTGATCTGATGCCCATTGCCCGGAAATCTGCAGATCCGGATTTGATACGGGTGAGGAGGTGGGAGGCAAGTAGAGTTTAGGGATCGTCATTGAGGCGAGACTGATCTCGATGGATCTGGTGCTAGCCGCCCCGCCCTGACCTCTGTGCCTCTCTTGGAAGGGGTGACGAGAAAGATCCGATCTTTGTTTGTAAAGAGAGATCTTGATTTAATGGGACGAGCAATGGTTGGTGTGGTTGATGACATGGATGTTGACTCATTCCCACAGACGCGCCAGATGTTTCGGGGTGTTTTCTCACCACGGGTTGATAGTCTGCAGGTTTGGATGTCGTCGCTGTCACGTGAGACGGAGGTGACCTTTGTGGTCAATCGGCGGTGCGTTCACTTAATCGAGAAGGTGCCAGATCTGTGCTTCGGTGCACCGAGGGATAAACTCGGTGGGACGACAACCTCCGGGATTGATCGGACGAATGGGCTCTGGCACGAGGGCGTTCGGATCCGAGCGATGGGTCGCCGAAGGGAAGCTTCGGCGATGGTGACGTCTCCTTCGATCTGTAAGACGGAGAACTCGTCAGGGCGGTCGGACCTTGGTTCCGACCAATTCTCCTCCGATGCCAAAGTCAGATCTGGTTTGAAGGATGCTCGGTTGGATCGAGTATGGTTCACGAAGAGGCCGATACGCGAATCCTCGGGCCGAGCTTTGGAAGAGAATGTAGAATGTGGAAGGAGGTGTAAGAGTTGTGTTGTGATACCTCCATTGTAGATCTCAGAGATCCGCCCCCTTTCAGACGACGCATCCCCCTCTTCATATACCTGGGTCCTCCCGCAATAATGGGCCATGATGAGACATTTATTGCCGTCATTCATGGGGACGTGCTAATTGGGAAGTATTGACCCCCTTAATTGCGCCCGTTTGATGAGGGGCATGAATGCCATGGAGGTGGAGTGATGGCCATGAAGCTGGTTGCCATAATTGGCGAGTGCTCCCTTGGTTTGGGAGCGATTTCCTCTACTACGGATAGTGGGCGGTCTTTTGGGCCTTCGTCTTAGGTGAAGAAGCGCAGCCCGCCCGCGAGGTTGTTGACCCGGAGCCCAAGGCCGTAGTGGGTTGGTTGACTGGTCGTGGTTAACTAGCCGTGGTTGACTTGACTTCTCTGGGCCTGGTCAAAATGGTTGTATCAGGGTGAGACGGAGTGAATTTCAGGGTTTGATTTGGGTTTTGGTGTAGAGAGAGGGATCGTTGGTTTGAAAGAAGAGATGATGATTTTTGACGAAGTTGACGCCATTTTTCTCTTCGAAAACAAATGAAAAAGAAATTTATGTTTTTATGTCCTTTTCCTTGGGTCTGGGGAGAGGAAATAATAGAGAAAATTTTCATTAGCTATTTTTCTTCACTTCTCTCGTTTTTTTTCTTTTCGCTTTACTTTCCAACGAAACAAAGGAAAATAATTTTCTCATTTGTTTTCTGTCTCTTTCTTCCCTTTTCTCCCCAACCAAACAGGCCCCTAAATCTCTCATTATTTTTCTATATCTTCAATATTTCCTCTCTAAGCTAGTGTCTTCAAATGCCTTTGATCACACAACTCGACTCAACATGCTCTCATTACAGGTGCCGTCAGAGACAAATCCCAACCATCCATCTTCAGATCGACCAGCCCTGAATTCAAATCTACACATATAGAGCTAAAGTTGAAGTTGTGACGTGAAGATGGACGTCTTCTTGCCAAAACGACTTGATACAAGAACTTGTAGGTGCACTAGTTTACCTCTCCTTCATGCAGCCAGATATTACATAACATTACTTATGTTATACATTGTAGGAGCCAGCTTGTGCTTCTTTTCTAGTTTTCAGAGTATTAAAATATCTGAACAAACATATGTATTGTCCCAAAAACTATCTATTATACAAATGAGGTCTGTTTTTGCTGACTAGGACACACCTAGGTGGCAGGTCGAGTGATAAGCCACCTCATGCCCCCCACATGGGGATGAGAGGTGAGTGCAATTTGGGTGGGTGGGTGGGTGGGTGGGGGTGTGTGTGTGTGTGTGTGTGTGTGTGTGTGTGTGTGTGTGTGTGGAGAACCCAAACAAAGGCCCCACTCCTTCTCATTATTTGCAAACTTACCATTGCTTTTTCACAAAAGCCAAATGCTTCTCTCTTTCCCATATATTTACCGATTTTCCATCTATTATACAAATGAGGAAGCTTTTTGCTGACTAGGACAAACTCAGTTGCAAGGTTTTGGCCTCTCTGGCGGATGGAGGGGCATGCAACCTCATCCCCCACATGGGGACGAGGGGGTGGGTGCAATTTTGGGGGGGGGGGTGGTGTGTGTGTGTGTGTGTGTGTGTGTGTGTGTGTGTGTGTGTGTGTGGAGACCCAAAACAAAAGTCCCCCTCCTTCCCATTATTTGCAAGCTTGCCATTGCTTTTTCACAAGAGCCAAATGCCCCTCCCTTTTCCACATATTTACGGGGTTTCCATCTATTATGAAAATGTGGAAGGTTTTTACTGACTAGGAAAAACTCATTTGACAGGGGTTTTCCTATGTGGTGGACAAATGGGCATGCCACCTCATCCCCCCACATGGGGGTAAGGGGGTGGGTGCAATTTGGGATGTGGGTGTGGAGACCCAAAACAAAAAGCCCACATCCTTCCCATTATTTGCAAGCTTGCCATTGCTTTTTTACAAGAATCAAATGCTTCTCCCTTTTTCACATATTTACGAGTTTGTCGTTAGTCTTTTTTCGCTTTGGTTCCCTGCGTTTTTTGTACTTTGATGCCTGCTTTTCCTCTTTTACCCCCTTGGTTTGGAGTAGGATTTCTACACTTTCCTCCACCAGAGCTTTTTGGTGATTTAACTCGTTTTACCCTGACGATAATCACGCACCCACACTTCTCTCTCTTTTTCCGTAGTGTGTGGGTCCCTCCTCCCAACAATACCCACACACACACCCCCCCCCCACACTCTTCTCGCTCTTTTGTTGGTTTTGCACATGCACTGCATCCTTTTTGTCGGTTTTCTCTTGGATCGCCATGCACTATATGCACGAATTATTTCTAGTAAATCAACAAGAAACACATGTTCCCTCAGATTTGACACCATGTATTCTCAAAAACAAAAACAAAATTGTTTTATCAGTTATGGTGTTCATAAACCCTAGCATGGCCGTACCATCCAATTTTGAACTCTTGTCATTTGTTCAAATAGAACTACGTAACCTTTTCCAAGTTTTTATGACTATAAATGGACCTGAACCTGTTCAGAAAATGATGTGATTTATATCTCTTAAGTTGCTTGTGTCATTTCTACAAGGACTTAAGATCTCAATTGATTTTACTTGGTTCTTTATCAGAGAATCATGTAGATCAGATGGCGCCTAGATCAGATGATGATTGATCTAATAGATCATGTGCAAGACACAAAAAGGCGAGCTCCACAGAAAGTACAAGCACATGTGAGATTTGTACTTTCCACTTTTTTGTGTCTTGGCACCTGATCTATTAAATCAGGTGCCATCTTTTTTATGTTATTCTATCGTTATAAAACTAGTTTTGTTGTAAGCTTGGCGGCTAGGGAACCCCGTAGCCCTGTATTTATAGAAGTAGGGTTACATTATGGGTGGATACCCAATACACTAATGGGCCTAAAAAGCCCGCTCATAACACTTCCCCTTATCCATCCATTGTTGTAAGCTAGGTATATGAGCGCTTCAGGGTTCATAGAGCTTATCTGGCCATGGGGGTATGGATACTTCTGGATCCTGAGTTAAGAGTTCTTGCCTCGTTAAAACCTTTGCCATGAATACCCAGTGGATAAAACTAGTGCTAAGGGAAAAGAGTACATGTCTCTATAACTTCCCCTGATCGATGGATATCATCAGAGGTGGATGCTTCTGGATCCAGAGTTGATGTGGTTGCATCGTTAAAACCTTTGGCTATGAAAAACCCAGTGGAAAAAACCGATAGATAAGGAAAAAAGAGTACACCTCAACATTAACTCCCCATGTTGCATACAAGCTTCAGTCTTGTAGATCTCTCAACTTTCTCATCCCAATTCCTATTACAAGTTTTCTAAAGGTACATCGAGGTAAATCTTTAGTAAATAGATCTGCCAGGTTGTTGCAAGACTGGATCTGTTGGATGTCGATCTGGTTGTCTACTTATTGTTCATGAGTCCAGAAGAGTTTGAGGGAAATGTGCTTCGTCCTGTCATCTTTGATGTAGCCACCTCATAGTTGAGCTATGCAGGCATCATTGTCTTCGTACATGGTGGTTGGTCCAAGATCTCCCGTCTTCAGGCCAGTTGTCACAAGGATGTGGTGGATGACTGAATGAAGCCAGAATCATTCACTACTAGCTTCGTGGATCGCAATGAGTTCGGAGTAGTTGGATGAGGTTGCTATTGAAGTCTGCTTCACAGATCTCCATGAGATGGCTGTTCCACCATAGGTGAATACGAAGCCGGTCTGGGACTTTACTGTGTGAGGGTCAGACCTGTATCCTGCATCTGCATAACCAACTAAGTTGGAGGATACGCCTTTCTTGAAGTATAGTCCCAGGTCAACTGACCCTTGGAGATAGCGCAGAAGGTGCTTCACTCCGTTCCAGTGGCGCTTTGAAGGCGCTGAACTGTATCTTGCTAGAAGGTTAACTGCGAACGCTATATCGGGACGCGTGCAGTTTGCCAGATAAAGGAGTGCTCCAATTGCACTCAGGCAGGGTACTTCGGGACTCAGTGCTTCATCCCTCTCTTCCAGCGGCCGGAAGGGGTCCGTATTAATATCCAGTGATCTGACGACCATTGGTGTACTAAGCGGATGACATTTGTGCATAAGAAAGTTTTTCAGCAACTTCCTTGTATATGTGGATTGATGTAACATGATTCCTCCGCTTAGGTGTTTGATTTGTAAGCCTAGGCAGAACTTCGTTCTGCCAAGGTCTTTCATCTCAAAAGTCTGCGTGAGTCTCTTGGATATCTCAGCTATCTCTTCAGGAGATCCGATGAGGTTTAAGTCGTCTACGTAGACGACAATAATTACGAATCATGTTCCCTTTGTTCTTATAAAGATGCAAGGGTAGACTTCATTTGTTGTGAATCCTTGTTGCACTAGGAATTCACTGAGTCTGTTATACCACATTCTCCCCGAATGTTTTAGACCATACAGTGATCTTTTGAGTTTGACAGAGTAGACGTCCCGAGGTCTTTCTGTCGTTTTCGTCGGTAGTTTATAGCCGTCCGAAAGTCTCATATAGATATCCCTATCTATATTTCCATATAGGTATACAGTCACAACGTCCATGAGCTGCATATACAGGCCTTCTGTAGTGGTTAGGATAATAATAAAACGAAAAGTGATCGTATCCATGACCGAGGAATATGTATCATCATAGTCTATTCATGGTCATTGGGAAAAGCCTTGTGCAATAAGGCACTCTTTGTAGCGTACGATCTCATTATTTTCATTCCTTTTTCTTACGAATACCCATTTATATCCCACAGATTTAACACCCTTCGATGTTAAGACTACAGGTCCAAAAACTTTGCGCTTCAAGATTGAGTCCAGCTCTACTCTTATTGCCTCGTTCCACTTTGTCCAATCCTCTCTGCGTTTACATTCTGCTAGAGAGCGTGGATAGATCTCATCGTCGTATTCAGTGACGTGATTGGCAATAATGAGCGCGAAGTTATCATCGATGATTGTGCTTTCTCTGTCCAGTACCTCTCCAGTACGTACATAGTTTAATGATATTTCTCCTATATTTTTCTCTTCGGGGATTTTTAGGAGGGGAGATGTATCTGGGCTGAGCTCAGCATCCTATGGTGGCATCGTTATCATTACTCCAGGAGTTTTTCTCTTTCGAGTCCTTGGAGTCTGGGGGTCGTCCTCTCTTTTGTTGAGGTACGTCTGCTTCTGCTGCAGGTGGATTGCATCCATCTTTGGGTATGTCAATCCTAGCTGACGTGTTTGCAGCAGGGACGTGTGATCTGACAATCTTCTGGTTGTCAGTAAATTTGTCCGGTAAAATGTGAGCTGTATTCTATATTTAGAGGATCTTCAGGATCTCATCTTCACATTGGTTTGCACGCGGATCAAAGTGGGATAAAGTTTTGGTATCTCATGAAATGGTCTTTGAAGCTTCTGGCTTCTTTCTGTTTATGCGTAGTTTGGGAAAGGTACTTTCGTCAAACTCACAGTCTGCTGGACGTGCCTTAAAGGCGTCCTCCGTTAGGGGCTCCAGGTATCTAATGATCGATGGTGAGTCAAATCCTATGTAGATACCTAGGCGACGTTGAGGACCCATCTTGGTCCTCTGCGGTGGTGCTATGGGGACATAGACAGCGCATCCGAATGCGAGTTGCATTGGAGTATAAGATTGACTGCCTGACGGTCGTAATCTTATTAGCGATGCAGCATGCAAGATGGCATAGCCACATGCAGTTACTGGCAACTGGGATTGCATCAACAATGGACGAGCAATCCATTGTAATCTCTTTATAAGAGATTCAGCTAACCTGTTCTGGATGTGAACATGAGCTATAGGATGTTCAACTTCAATGCCAGTTGCTTGGCAGTAGTCTAGAAAGACTTGTGATGTGAATTCCCCAACATTATCCAGACGCAATTTCTTGATCTTGTTATCTGGAAAATGTGCCCGCAACTTAATGATTTGTGTCAGTAGCTTTGCAAAGGCTACGTTACGGGTGGACAGGAGGCACACATACGACCATTTGGAAGATGCGTCTATCAGTACCATGTAGTACCGAAATAGACCACTTGCGGGGTGAATATGCACCCAAATGTCTCCATGTATTCTCTCTAGAAAGCTGGAAGACTCTGAGTCCAACTTAAGTAGAGATGGTCTCGTAATCAATTTCCATTTGTGACAAGGGGACAAGAAAATGCACCCTTTCGAAGTAGCTTCAGGCTTTTCGAGTTAATTCCACGGGATTGGGATAAAATGCGGTGCATCATTACCGATCCAGGGTGTCCGAGTCTATTGTGCCAGAGTTGGAATTCTGGCTGATTATTGCACTTCTGGTGCTCAAGTGTGTTAGCTTCCATTGCTCGTATCTTTGTATGGTAGAGACCCGACGGGAGTCTCTCGAAACGCGCAACGACGGTTTTAGCACCGTTTTTATGTGTCGTTACATACAAAAATTCTTTGTTTTGTTTTTTCACCATTTCTAGGTGGTATCCGTTTAAACGGATATCTTTGAAACTTAACAAGTTTCTATGTGAGCTTAGAGAGAAAAGAGCATTTTTTTATTAGTAATTGTATTCTATTGGGGAACAGAAAATGTGATTCCCCTTATCCTTCAATTATTCCTGACGGACCAGAAATGGTATTCACTGTTCCATCATATTTATGTATGCTTTGAAAAAAGCAAATATCTTGGAGGATCGTGTGCGTAGAGGCAATGTCCACTAGGCATTTATAATCCATCTAAAGTAAGAGAGAAAAAGCATAGCAGTATAAGGCACAAAGATAACTAAATATCATTCAACGACTGAAAATTATCCAACATGCTAGAAAACAAACAACTAGAGAGTAAATTGTTTCAATTACAATGCATTGTAGAAAAATAGATAAGGCTTCAGTCGAGCAGGTCATCGTTTGAGAAGTCCTCAGCGATGTACCTGATTGGTGCCAGGTCTTCGTGTTCCATTAGGTTTGTTTCGGCTGGCTTCTGGCTAGCTTTGTACAAGTCCTAGAGGTGGCGTGGAGTCCGATAATTTCTGGACCAGTGTCCAGTCATGCCACACCTGTGGCATTTATCTTCCCAGTCTTTTCTGGGAGCAGATGTCTGGCCGTTGTCTTTCCTCTTCCATACATTTTCCCTCTTCCCCTCATTATTGGACTTTGGAGGGGTCCTCTAGCCTGCTCTTCATTGCCTTTCCCTTCTAGGGGTTGCCTCTGAAGTTGGTCCTCTTCTTCTGGGAGGAGATGTGGTGCGCTTCAGGCGCGGGTGCAGTACCAGCATGGTGCAAGTTATGGGTAGCCAGAAGG
Source organism: Scilla litardierei (assembly GCA_030789695.1). Classification (NCBI taxonomy): domain Eukaryota; kingdom Viridiplantae; phylum Streptophyta; class Magnoliopsida; order Asparagales; family Asparagaceae; genus Scilla; species Scilla litardierei. The sequence goes on along the minus strand of CM061140.1, from coordinate 166,208,307 downwards.
AGGTCTCTATTCTGTTTTGCCATCAGAAGGCATGAGAGAAGCTCCGAGTAGTGAACTTTCGTTCACGATACTGTTGCATAAGTATGACATCCTTCTCGTGGAAGGATGTATACGTCTTCTCTAACATGCGCTCCTCCGTCACTTTCTCACCACACAACTTCAGGCTTGAGGTGATACTGAAAAATGCCGTGTTGTACTCGGCGATGGACTTAAAGTCCTGGAGACGGAGGTTCTCCCATTCATATCGCGTTTGGGGAACGATAACATCTCTTTTATGTTTGTATCTATCCTCGAGCGCGGTCCATAACTCGTAAGAGTCTTCCACAGTGAGGTACTCGGCCTTCAGGGTCCGATCGATATGGCGTCTAATATAGATAATTGATTTCGTTTTATGTATGTCAGAAACCGTATCGCCTACAGCAATAGCATGACTCAATCCTTGTGAGCGCAGGTGGAATTTGATATCCAACTGCCAGCTCATATAATTTTTGCATGTAGCATCCAATACGTCAAAGTCGACGCTCGCGATTTTAGCCATTATCTCTAGCATGTTAAAAATAAGCAATAATTAGATATTTTAAAATAAAACAAGTAATTATGCATTTCAGACACAGATATTTGTTGTGTGGATCGGCTAGTCTCCATTTTAAAAGAAATAAAGTCCATACAGTCCCATAAAATAGAAAATACAACTCGAGAACCCTCGTGGGGCCCCTATTCTTCTGGAAATATATCTTCATCTACGTGGGACGTGTGCCAGTCATGGAGTTTATACGATTTTATCATCACTACAATTTCTCTCAAAATGAAAAAAAAATACGAGGAAAATAATGGTGATACCTAACCGATCCAAAACCACAACAAATATAAACATACGTCGCAGAAAAATGCAACATGCATTATATCGCATCGCATACAACTAATCATCACATGCAATTAATCATCACAGGCATTTTATAATGGAAATGAAAATTTTTTCGTTTAATAATTATTGGACCACTGGGCAACGTCATATACCGTTAGGTTAGTTAACTAACGGCAGAGCGGTCGCAGGATCTTCTTAATTATTAAACGTATAATAATCAAATAATCCAAAATGCGATGATTTATAAAGCATGTAATTAATCAGGATTTAACGAAGAAAAATCTTAATTAAATCTGAAAAAGAATTTGTAAAAACAAAATTTTGTGGAAACCCCCTAGTTAGGGTTTTTGGAGGCGATCTGTCGTGCGATCACATGCAACCTGCTAGGGTTTGCGTCGCGTGGGATGCCGTTTCTGTCGGCTAGGGTTTGTTCGCACGCGCGGGGGGTTAACGCCGCCGCCGCCGCTGCTGGCGGCGGCGCCTGCTGCCGCTCCTGGCGGCGGCGCCTGCTGCCGTCGGAGCGGCAGCGGCACGACGCCGCTTCTGGCGGCGGGAAGATCGCTATGGGGGTTTCGTGCGTTCGTGTCTTATGGCCGCGTGACGACGAAAAATCCCATGTATGGTTTGAAGATTTAGGGAAGAAGATCATCAAAAACGGAATTTTTATTTAAAAAAAGTTATTTTTAGTGTTCAAATCAGTGTTTTAAAGCGTAAAAATTAATTTTTAGTGATAAAAACGTCGATTTATCATTCAAAGGTTGATTTAGCATGTAGATCTGATCCCTTAAATAATAGCCATCTATTATTTATAGGGGGAACTTACACACACTAAAAAAACTAGCACATATTTATCTGTATTTTGAGTTAAATGTAGTGAGGGAATCAAATATGTTCATATACCAATTACGATGTGCTTGATAAATGAAACACATTGATTGTGTTCGGTTGAGAATGAGATTAAAACGGATTAAAAGCCTTCAAATGAAACTCCCAAGGTCACAGCTAATAACTTTCATACAGTTAGCCGGCGATGAGCAATGTGGGAATTGACCACATACATTTAAAAAGGGATTCATGGCTTCTTTAATTTTTGACATTCATGAATCGAGGGAGGAGAGGTTGAATGCAAGAGTAGACGGCATCTCCAAGTTCAATGCTGATGGTTAGCCTCCATTTACTGCAACAGCACTACAAACGTCTGAGTGCATGTCTCCCTCCCTCCTATTAAGGTCCCATTTACTCTTGAAGTACTAGATAACATAGCTAGTGTACACAAATGCTCCTCCTCCTCGTTTATTATGATCCTAATAAAAGAACCCAACTGACAGAGAACCCTAGTGTTCGATGGTAAGTTCTTTGTTTTAACTTGTTGTGAGGTGCTGGATAAACTTCGTCGCCACGTAGGGTTTGTTCTTTTGTCAAGAATAGGGGCGAGAATGGGAATAGGATCACTATTCCTGCACTATTCACTCTATTCCAAGTTTGTAATCCAAGCGGTTGTTCTTTTGGGCGTGGAATAGAATTCTACGTGGCTATTCCAATTTGGTAAGGGATGGACTACATGCACCTCATTTTGAGGTGCAGGGAAGGGACGTTTAGCTTAAAGTAGAAAAAAAAAATCAATTTACCTTTCACGTCGATTTCTCTATCCTCTGATTTTTTGCTGTTTTTAACACATGTCACATCCTGCACCTCACTTTTGAGGTGCAGTTAGTCCTGCTATTTGATAATGATGAGCACTTTTGTATTCCAAGCTTTTTGCTTGGATTACAATGGAATCCTTGGGAATGGTGGGCCACACTCTCTCATATCTCTCTATCTCTTCCCTCCAACTCATCCCCTTTCCACTTTTTCATTCCAACTCTCCAATCCCAAAAGAACACAAGAATAGAATGTGGACCCCACTTTCTATTCCAAACCCCACTTTCCATACTCTATTCCACCCAAAAGAACACAAAACTCCATTTTCTCTCTCCTTGGAATACAAACTTTCTCATATTCCATTCTTCCCTATTCCAGCAAAAGAACAGACCCTTAGTCAAAAAAGTGAATAGACCGATGTGGGTGGTTACTGTGCAAATCTCATGTTGCTTTTCACAATGTTGGAATCTGAAACTACTTGTTGGGGGTGATACCAATCGTATCGTGGAATTCTAATATCGTTGTGATAACGAAGAAAGCAAAAGACAATTCGCTACAAAACCAACAACGCAAGTAATAATATGAATGTACCGCAAAACAAAAGAAATCACGCATCTGACACCAAAGGGTTATTCTTTTTCCATCAAATACTTGGTGTACATCTAGTTGGAGAGATCATTAATGCTTCAATATCTTTAGATTACAAGGTATGTCGTTTGGTTGCAGGAAAACAACCAAAACTTGATAAGAAATCGAAGAAGAAACTATGTAGTAAACCTCTCTACCAAGCCCCCACAATGCCCTCAGTTTGCCCTCTGTATATTCTACAGGTAGCCACAAACTTTACAAAGAAAACTGCACAAGAATCGCTTGGGAATTGAGGAATTCAAAATCAAAAACCTAGCCGAAACATTGCTTTTATAGCTAACGGGTTTGTCGGTCAAACAGATCTGAATCCGATTAGTAATCGGACTCCCGTAGCCGCCCGAAACTCTCTTTTCTTCTGCGCCGTTCATCAAAGGTGTGATGCGATCCTACACGTGGCATGCGAAGCTCCAGTCCGATCAGCACTTGCGCAAAGTGTTGGGCCAAGTTGTTTGCGTGGGCCGATGGGCCTTGCTCCGCTCGCCATGAAGTTGGGCCAGCCTGCTTCGCTCTGGCGCTGGCGAGCCTCGCCTGGGGCCACAATGTGCCGCACATGCGGCAGCCAGCGGCCCGTCCGCGGTGTGTCAATCTTTGGGCTTTATTTAATTCCCGAATTAAACTGGGTTGGGCTGAGAATAAAATCTTGTATTGTTCTCCGAAACATCTTCTCTAAAAATCCTGATAAATCCAAGATTCATCACGAGATATTTTTTGACGTTTTGTGTCGCATTTTTTCAACTCATTTGGATCATGTAGAGAAAGGCATCAATGGTGCCATAGAGCTGCATTATCGAGCCAAAACATTGGATGTGCTCTTGGGGGGTATTTCAAGCCATCATAACTATCCAAGGTGGGAGCTTAGGTTTTAGGAGAAGTGGTTCCTACAAAAACTTTGCACTCAAGGGGTTCCCCTAGTTTCAACCCCTAGGCGTGTGACTTCTTCTCCTTGCCGCTGGACCTTTTTGCTAACATCAGAGGTAGCCTGGCAAGTCTGCTAGAAAATCTTGCTTAGCCTAATGATCATATTTCGCGTTGCATTTATAAGGTATTCGAATAATATGCAAGTAATTGTTTTATAACATACCTTAAGGCCTTGCTTTGGGTAGTTATAAACAGATGGAAGTGTAGTTGGGTCTGAGCTAAACCTCGTTTGATTCTAGAGATCAAGGACTTCGTACCAAAATTTAAAAACTAAGCTTCTCCACAAATCAAATGCTGGGAAACAGATTTGTGACTTATCTCTGCCCAGAACAATTAACAGGTAACCTGAAGACAAAAAAGAACTGAGTTGCACAAACTATGCATCAAAGACCCAGTAATCACTGTCTCCAGTTTTAATCAAAGCTTGTCCTTCTCCAAGGGACTGAAGCCATATGTACAGTTACATTGATAACCAATACTCAAGACAGAAAGAGATAAAACATAGATACAAGTCTCAGTCCTGTAAACAGACTGCAACGAGACCAATTTATTACAATCACGATTAACCGGGAAGTGTGCGCTGAGCGCAGGGGTCAAGCGAAAATAGGAAGAACACGGCACCATAGAAAAGTTTCTTCCAGGAGTGGCAGTAGACGAGCTTCGATGGAGATTGCTTTGTCCTGCAAGTTTACAGACTTGTAACTTCTATGCGGGGATGACAAAAATTAAACTGAGGGCAAAACAAGGAAATATTCAGCGGAAAAGTAAATCAAATGTGTTCTGTGACAAGAAAGAAACAATCCTTCAAAAATCAATAGAAGCAACATTTGGAGTTTTAAAAAAAGAGTTTCATTGCATGTAGAACTCGATTGCAGCTAGCCTATTCCGCAACATGCATGATGCAGCTGCAGCAGAACTCAATATGCCATCTGGTTTCCATATGAAGGCAGATAGCAAAAATTCAAATGGATATGATGCAAGGACCAACATAATGATGGGGATTCAACTACACGATTGATTCCATACTTTGTTTATTTTGATTTTTATTTAACTTTCAGTTTCACGTGTTACGCATATGCTTTTTATTTTAGAGTTTTTATTTTATTTTTTAAGTCAATCTATGAGTCGCATGTGTTGTGTGCGTATCGTTGCTCATAAAAATTGATGTACTGAAAACTTTTAAGATTAGAGAGTGAATTAAGAAAATTAGTTTGTTGAGAATTTCCAGTTTGGTATGTCAGTGGCCCTAGTTTTCTCGAGAAATCTCTTTGCTCATAAGATGACAGTGGGTGTGATAGATCCAGCACTTCATTATGTGTTTTAGGCCCGTAGAGGCATTTTGGGTCTTTTGTGGTATTTTGTTATTGTAGGTGCTTTTGTGTAATTTTGCAAATTGGGATTAGTATGCAAGTCCCATGGTGCGGCCGGCCCTAGGCATGCATAGTTTGAGAATAAAATTGATAAAGTGAGGCGAGAGTTCCTCGTTCTAAAGGAGAGTGCAGACGTCCTCTTTAATCGGGCATCTTGGGAGGACGATCACCCCTATAATATAATTGTGATCAAGATACCTCTTTTATTTTCAGTTTTCCTAATAAAATTTCAGATCTTGTTTGGTTCCTCTCAATTTGGTATCAGAGCATCTACGATCCATGGCTGCGGCAATGAGATCCAAAGATCGTATCGACGCGGTGAAGGAAAAATTCAACGGCGAACTAAAAGGCGTGAAGCAAACCATATCGAAGCAAGGATTAATGCTCTCATGAAGCAAAGCGAAGCTCTAACAAAGTTGGTCGAAGATCAAGGGAAACGAGGAGAAGTCCTAGAGCGCCTCATGCAATAATTTGTGGCGGTTAATCAATCCAAAGACGGCAAAAACCATAATCAAGCAAAAAAGGCATCACCTTTGGACAAGGGCGAGGAGAATATGGAGGATTTCGAGAAAGAACTTCTTTCTGACGCCGACTACTACTTCGAGAAGGACGAGGAGGAGGCCACGATGAACTGCAACGATTCGGGAAACACTAGGATGCCAAACCACGTCCTGAAAGCACGTGCATCGGCAACCAAGGGGCTGACGCCCCTGCAAATGCCCCTACAGGGGCCGCCGCCCCTTACAGAACCCCCCCAAGGGTTCGGCAAGGGGCGCCTACCCCTGCTGAAGGCCCATCAGTGGCCTTCGCCCCTTGCAGACCCCCCCAATGGTTCGGCAAGAGGCACCAACCCCTGCAAAGGCCCCAACAGGGACCGCCACCCCTGGCAGAGCCCCCACAGTGGTTCGACAGCGGGCACCGACCCCTGCAGAGGCCCCAGCAAGGGGTGCCACCCTTGGCAGACCCTCCCCCACAGAAACTTCGACTGGGAGCACCAACCTTCCTCGTCCTAAACATCAAAATCTGGGTCTTTTGGCGGCGAAGCAGTTTTGGCTAGGACTCATGTAGCCGACGGGGGGCCCCGAGGCCCCCCGAGGATGCGTTACGACAACGAGGAGCCTCCAGGGTACTTGTGGGAGCCCGGTGACGACGCTAATGAATTTCGAGCGCTCCCACGGCCCTCAACATACTACACAGATCCGACGACGACCACCCCCGACTTATGAGGAGTACCCAGGAGACTACGGTGGAAGGGGGCATGGAGCAGTATGATCATGGTTTCTATGATGGCGGCGATGGCTGTGGAGACTACGACGATCGAGATGGTGACCCATGGAGGGGATTTGAGCGACACGGCAGAGATGGCAGCAATACCATCAGCCTAGGCACGTAGGGGGACGAGCAGACCAAGGGGCCTTTGGGGGCAAACAACAGGATCCGAAAGCTTAAAATGCCTATATTTGAGGGAGAGGATCCGGTGGCATGGATTATAGGGCTAAGAGGTTTTTCAGGGTGTCCAACATGACGGAGAAGCAGAAGGTTGAGGCGGCAGCAGTGTGTTTAGATGGGAAGGCCCTCGCGTGGAACCAGTGGAGGGATGAGAGGCGGCCTTTTCGCTCATGGGAGGAGATTAAGAATGTGTTGGTGGAAAGATTCCGCGACACTCACTTGGGAAATTTACGGGAGCAGTTGCTTTCCCTCAGGCAGGATGGCACAGTGAGTGACTACAGGGAAAGGTTCGAGACATTGTCAGGACGAGTGTGTAGAGTATCTGATGAGAAGATGGAGACCATCTTCATGACAGGGCTGAAGGCTACCATTTGCACAAAGGTTCGCAGACAGAAGTCTCATGACCTAATAGAGGCCATGGAGTATGTCCAGATAGTGGAAGGATCGACTGGTAGAGACAGAAATCTGGAGGAATTGGAGGTGGTTCCTCTTCTCACAGCCAGCCCACGGGTGGAGGACAGCAGAAGACCATGACAGGGACAGACCAGACCAGTCAGGAGAAGAGCGGGGTGCCACCACAAGAAGGGTAGTTCAGAAAAATGACGGACTCGGAGATGTGGGAGATGAAGCAGATGGGGATGTGCTTTAGATGCGACGAGAGATTCACCCCAGTGCACTATTGCGGAGTGTGCAAGCTTCAGATACTGCTAGTGGGGCAAAGAAAGTGAGGATATAAAGGAGGAAGAAGACCCGGAGGAGACGTACATCTCCACGTGGAGTAGTACCACCGCAGACTTCATGCACCATCTTGAGAACAAAGTGGTTTTCGGGTGTGGAGAAATGATAGATTCGGCACTTCATTATGTGTTTTAGGCCCGTTAGGGGCATTTTGGGTCTTTTGTGATATTTTATTATTGTAGTGGCTTTTGTGTAAGTTTGCAAATTGGGATTAGTATCTAAATCCAATGGTGTGGCCGGCCCTAGGCATGCATATATTGAGAATAAAATTGATAAAGTGAGGAGAAAGTTCCTTGTTCTACGGGAGAATGCAGACGTCCTCTTTAATCGGCGTCTTGGGAGGGCGATCACCCCTATAATTGTGATCAAGGTACCCCATTTTGTAGTTTTACTAATAAAATTTCATATCTTGTTTGGTTCCTATCAGGGTGCCTGAGGTTATTGGACATGATGTTCAAATTCTATTATTTTATTTTTCCAAGCCCTAATTTCATCCCAAATTTCTAGATTCATCCCAATTTCTTAATTTTCCATCACCAAACCAATAAATATATATTAAACATCTAGATATACGCCCATTCCACATCAGTTTTGA
>CM061140.1:165933241-166199583 GCA_030789695.1 Scilla litardierei | reverse complement strand
GGTTTATTGTAGTCGTCATGCTGCTGCTAAAAAAGGTGTATTATTTGTGATTGCCATGTAGGTTGCTTGAAATGGCCGGCAGTAAAAGCTATTAATGGCCGTCATTATAGTAGGCAAGTGCATCGTTCATTTACCCTTCCATTGGATATGTCATGCCCAAGCATTTTTCCCATCGATGAGCGTGTCTCGCGGATGGGTCCTTTGCTTGGCCTTGCTTGTCATTTGTGTTGTACATGGATGTATCCGGTTTCCCATAGATTATGCGAATGATGTTGAAGTGGTCAGGTGGACCCGCCTGGTGTATCTGTTAACAGCAGACAATAGTGTTAGCAAGTCGAACCCCCGGATGGGGCTTCGGCTTAGCACGAGAGAGATGATAAGAAATCGGGCTCGTGGACATGTTATTGACTTGGGCATATGATCCTTTAAGATGGTATGCTAGCAATTATAATAAAGGGTAAATTGCAGAAAAATACTCTTATGTTTGGGCCATTTTTACGTAAATAGCCATTTTTACGTAAATAGCATGTGGTTTATTTTCATCAAAATATTTACAAATATATACCCAAACGTTTTTCGACGTTTTTAAGTTGATATCTTTTTTTAACTTTCCGTCCAAAAGACAGAAATTTGGAAAAATTTACCCCAGAATGGGCCTTTTATATGTTAATAGATATAATCCGTGTCCGCGTGCACTATTCATTTAAGATTTTCTCCAACGAAATATTTGTTTCCTAAAAAATTATTTCCACGGCCAAAATTTAAAGAACAAATTAGCGTAAACTATTTAGCTGTATGAGCGCATTTGGTGCAGAACAACAAATTCGGCGCGTGCGCCTTTGGCGCGAAACAACAAATTCGACGCGAACGCATTCGACGCGGAACAACGAATTCGGCACGGGTGCATTCGATGCAGAACAACAAATTCGACGCGGAACAACGTGCGAAGACATTTGGCGCGGAACAACAAATTCGGCGCGGGCGTCTTTAGCGCGGAACAACAAATTAGCCGAAAAAAATTTAGCACGGGCGCCAAATTTAATGGATCATGTTTCTCCACAATATTTCTCAAGAAACTTTTAATTCAAAGTTTTGGTTTTCAAGACACTTTCCCTCGAAATTTAATCTCCACAATCTTTCCTAATACACTTTTAATTTCAAAGTTTTGGTTCCGAAGACACTTTCCCCCAAAATTTAAGTTTTCCCACTAAAATTTTCACAAAATCCAATCTTAACCATTGATTTACCAAGATCAAATACCAGCCACTCTTTATCTTGTTCTAGTTTGCCATATAATTCAAAAAACGTTGTCAAATGTATAATAGATACTCTCACGTTTGGGCCTTTTATAAGTTAATACCGTGAATTGGGTGTGTGTGTCCATTGGGGTGGGTGGGTGCATGGGTGTTGGGGTGTGTGTGTGCACGTGCACGCGCATTGGGGTGGGTGGGTGCATGTGTGTGTGTGCGCGCATGCATGTGTGTGTGTGTGCAGGGGTGGGTGGGTGGGTGTGCATGAGGTTTGTGTGCATGGGGTGGGTGAGTGTGTGCATGGGTAGATTTATGCATAGGTGGGTGGGTGTGGGCATGGGGTGGGTGTGGGCATGGGTTTGTGTGTGGGTGTGTGCGTGCATGTGGTGTGGGTGTGGGCATGGGTGTGTGTGCATGGGGTGGGTGTGTGCATTGTGGGTGTGTGTGTGTGTGCATGGAGGGGTGTGTGTGTGCACGCGCATCAGGGTCGGTTGGTGCATGGGTTTGTGTGTGGGTGTGTGCGTGCATGGGGGTGGGTGTGGGCATAGGTGTGTGTGCATGGGATGGGTGGGTGTGTGCATTGGGTGCGTTTGTGCATTGGGTGGGGGTGTGTGCGCATGGGTGCGTGGGTGTGTGCATTGGGGTGGGTTGGAGCATGTTGGGTGTGTGCGCATGGGGTGGGTGGGTGTATTGGGTGGGTGTGTGCATTGTGGTAGGTTAGTGCATGTGTGATCGTCTACCTTGTAGTGCCCAGATTGAGCCCAATACTTCAACAGGTCACACATGCCCATGCACCCTCCTACCCCATGCACGCACACACCCATGCACGCAGACCCACCCCACGCACACAACCCACCCACCCACGCCCACCCCACACAACCCCACCCCCACCCATGCACACACTCACCCTAAGCACACACCCCCTTTGCGCACAAACCCCATGCATACAACCCACCCACCCACACAGACACACCCACCCAATGCACACACCCACCCACACATGCACGCGTGCCTCGTCTCAAATGATGTGAGAACTACTCCCAAGCGCAGGAGATCGTGCAAGTAATATCCTGGTGAGTCCAGGTATCGAATCCGCGGGACAACTGACCTGCAAAACTACGATCGTCAATCTGAAAAGAGTAATAATACGATGTTAGCCAACCACCTATCGAACACAAAGATATAGGATCAAGAGTATGGAATAAGAAATGAAAATCCTACGATATTTACGGTGACTTTGGTAGGGGTACAAGTATGGGGAGTTTGTGTTGGGTTTGATTTCGTTAGGGTGTGTGCAACCAATGATTATCAATACCTTTTCTATAACTCAACGTTCCGTCCGGTCAGGGCACGAGAACGTCAGAAAGTATGGCGATCAAGCGTATAGAAACGTGCCAAAGAATTATACAATTAAAATAGGGCGAAAAGATATAGGCATCAATAATTACGACACCCTAACTACGTCAACACCAACACATATGAAGTGGATGTGCTACGGTTGTGAGTTCATTAGGAGTTAATAATCGCTGAAATATCATGTCTTTCATATAACTCAACGCTTCACCCGGTCAGGGCGTGAAGGCGTCGGAAGATGAAACGATGAAAACTAGTCAAAATAGCCGTATACGTATCACTATTAACATTGATTTCATTAAACGATAAACGCAATAATAAGTTCAGATTAGTGAACATAAATTGGCTAGCCTTGTCAGGGCCTAGCCATAGGGAACATGAATGATATCGACATTAAGCAAATACCCAACAAATACGTTGTAGAAATCAACATTACTAGCAATTTGGACGTGATAGTAGGGCTAAAGACATGAAATTCATCAATTAAATACTCCTAATTACTTCACAACCATAGCACAAAGATCTTAGCCACGCATGGTGCAAAAACAATCAGATTTGATAGCCAAATACATCGTTATAATAGCCAAATACAATGAAATACACCAAATACGGGGTATAAGTTCAATAATTTATCACCAAATCTCCACTTTAGAACCCAAAACTCCCTGGAAAGTAGAAGAATAGCCTCTGGGATTTTTGAGAATTTTCCCCTGGAGAAATACGCACAGTAGCCGCTCCAAAAGTCCCAAAATACGCCAGAATCCCCCCAAAACCCTAGAAATACGCTTATATAATAGGCTTGCGGGTTTGGGGTGCTTAACGGGTCTAAACCCGCACCCGAACCGCCTAAAACCCGATCCGCGAAGCCGCATCGATTCTCCGCCGTTCGATCTGGGCGGGATCGCCCCAGGGAACGCCACGTGGCCTTTAGAAGTCGTGCGCGCCCGCCCCGCTAACGACCTCGAGTTCGGATCGAACTCGGAGAGTTCTCGTCCGTTGGATTGCTGATCTAAGGGCTTAAAAGCGGCCACGTCGCCCTTGTATTCTTCGCTGCGCTTGCAAATTGCGGGGATGATAACGGCCGTCCGATCTTGATCGCTTGGCCAGTGCTTCGCCACGTCGCCCGCTCTTCGTCCGTGAGTGTGGATCGTTGGATCGCACATCGACGGTTGAAAAGTGGCCACGTCCCCCTTTGGCTGCTCCGCTGCGCTTTGTTCGTGGACCGTTGGATCAGCATCCGACGGTCCACGATTCGCCCGCTTCGATACGCGTATCGATTGCTTACCGCCGTTAGATGAGGCGGGAGTATCCCCGATGAGCGCCACGTGTCGTGCTCTGATTGGCTAGCGGCCGTATTTCTCGTATTTTGAGTGTATTTCTTCATTTAAATGGTATTCTGCATTCAAAAATACACAGTAATTAGCACAGATCTCAGAAAAATACAAATAAATAGTCGTTGGAATCGTGAGATCGAGACCAAGCTAGGAAAAATATAAAATATGCAGAAATACTCCGTTAATTGCTGTTTTGTGCTCAAATTAAGTGTTTTCTCTAATAAATGATGATGTACAAAATACGAATGTACTAGAGAACAATTAAGCATCATATGGACACAAAATAGGACTAATTAGGAGGTTAAATACGCAATATTCACTCCGAATCAACGCGCGCACACACACATCCCCCTAAGCACACACACACCCCACCCAGCCCGCCCACCCCACGCGCGCACACCGCAACCACACACACCCCCCATGCACACAACCCACCCACCCCACGCGTACACACACACACCACCCATAAACACACTCACCCACCCATGCACACACACCCCCATGCACACACATACACACACACCCCCACCCCACGCACACCCACCCACCCACCCATGCACACACACACCCCCCCCCAAACACGCACACAGCCAGGGGCGGACCCACGTTGGGGTTACCCCCCCATTTTCAAAATTTATATTTGTATATATATGGCAGCTGTGGCGGGGTTAAGTAAAATAATTAAATCCATGTTTGCATGGTTGTTTCGTAGGCTAGTTGGTTTTGCGTTCCCTCTCTAAGTTGAAGGTCGCAGGTTCAAATCTTTTGGGTTTCAAAAATCTTTAGATTTTAATTATTTTGCAAAAAAAGTTAGACTTTATGGTTAAGTAAATTAATTGAATACCTAAAAGCATTGTTGTTCCATTGGTAAGTTGGTGATCAGTTCTGTGACTTCCGTCCTCAAGCAGTAATGATCACGGTTTCAATCCTTGCTTGCTTGCAATTTTTTTTATATTTTTGTTTTTTCCATGTTTTAAACATAGCTGTAAACGTAATGGAAAAACACCTCCTTCATTTCTGTGTACTTTACGAATGCAGTTTGTATGCTTTCTTGCAACGCCACCCGGCCCCCCCAGACATCTAATCCAGGTTCCACCCCTGCACACAACCCACCTATCCACGCACGCGCACCCCATGCACACACACCCCAATGCATACACACCCCCACACACAACCCACCCACTCCACGCATGAACGCGCACACACCGACTCACCCACCCCAAGCACCATCCCACCCGAGAGAGAGAGAGAGAGAGAGAGAGAGAGAGAGAGAGAGAGAGAGAGGGGATGGGGGGGAGAGAGAGAGAATCGGTGTAGAGAGAGAAAGAGAGAGAGAGAATCTGTAGAGAGAGAGAGGAGAGAGAATCTTTAGAGAGAGAGAAGAGATGTGAGGATGCGCAAAACGATCTAATTTAATACCGTCAGCCCATTTTCCGCAACATGGTATCAATTTGTCACAAAATGAAGCTCAAGATATTTACGTAAAAATGTCTTAAACGTGAGTGTATTTTTATACAATTAACCATATAATAAACAAAGTCAGGATAATGTTTTAAATGCCAACCCCACAACAGAGTTGAGAGCGTAACTTCCTCCGTTTTACTTGGTGGCGTTTTCACGATGCTGGGAAGTTTCTCTATGAACGTACACGTAAGCACACGTGCACTTTGGAATAAAATGACAGTTGGCAACGAAGCATTGACGAGTCAACTCGGTGGGTGTGCTCGGACTTTGACTCGTCGATGCTTCGTTGAGATTGAAACTTGACAAGTGGCATAATCGATTTTATGTTTGAATGATTAAAACCCAATTATTTTTCTTGATGGGTGATTAAACTTTAATTATGAGATCAAAGCTCCGTGCTCCAAACACAAGGGAGAATAAGAGTCATTCTCTCGAACCCACAGTCAGAGAGTGTCCCACATCTGATCGCTTGTAGTTTTAGTTCCCTTGAGGTGTTGACGTTGACCGAGTGTTGACTTTGTCCAGGTGAGGTGGGTTGCAATTCCGAGGAGTCTGATTAGGTTTCTTGTGTCGTCGTCGACTAATATGAATCCTACTCTTTTGGACTCAACTATGATGGATGGGTATGAATAATGTGATTTAATTTTTTTAAGATACAGCTTTGGGTATGGTTTTGGATACAGTATTTGGTATATTGAGTCACTAGACATTACTGTCCGGAGGGCACGGGGGCAGTCGTCGTCTGGGCGCAAATGTGGAGAGAAGCGGTCGCCAAAGTGAAAAAAGTGTGGTGTTGGAGGGGGAGGGTGGGTTAAAGGAGGAAAAACAGGGACTAAAATACAAAAAATCACTAAAAATCCACCCCAAACCAAAGCCCAAAATCCCACCCAACCTCAACGGGGCCCCATCGGCGTCCCAGTCAGCAACCCAAAATATGACTGGGACAAAACTGCCACGTAAGACAAAGATTCAAAAACAGTCGTGAATTGCATAATAGATTCTTGTCCATGGACATTTATCTATACGTAGTTGTTCATTGATTAATTCAAATTCTCGGGTGGAAGCTATCATTCATATACGTGCATGAAAGTTGCATAAACGTAGGGGTTTATATGGAAGTAGTCATTTATGGTGTTACTGTTTACAGGTGTTTTCTCACCACAAAAATTATTGGAAGGATTTTTTGTTGAAGCCGTTGACTTGGGATGACGTGGACAGTCAACTAGGCACTGGATGAGTTGACCCCGATCTGAAGGATTTCTGATCCGAGTCACTGGAGGTGGGTCTGTGCAATTTGTGGGCTGTCTGCAACACAAAGAGCTCATCATGGGGTTCGGATTTGGGGTCCAACCTAATCCCTTCCGATGCTTAAGTCAGCAGAAGACTCAAGGTGGCTCGGGTAACTATGTCCGACTTGATGGGAGGTCGTCCGTTAGTTATCGTGTTGAGCTATGGATGAAATGTTTAAGGTGGAGCAGATGCCAAGTTTAAGCGTACATGGCTTTAATGGTTGTCAGAGAATAAGAATGTGGAATCAAAGAATGTGGAATCAGAAGAAGCGAACCCCTCCCTCGTTGTTCGAGAGACTACTTATAGGTTATGAACACTAGAGTGTAACGTACGGGCCTTTATGGCGACTTTATTGCTTTGGCATGAGCTGTCGGCATTGATGAAGGAGCTGAATCGGTCATCCATTGAATGCCCTCATTGAAGACGAGCTTAAAGGTCGGTATTGATGAGGGAACCCAACGGTCAGTCCGGCTAGGACCATAAATGGAGGGATGATGGGCCGCACATGATGGCATCCGGCTGCAGGGCCAGCTTTGTGGATTTCTACTGTGCTTGTCTGTTTGAAATAAATAAATTAAAAAATCATTTGTCTAGTCCAGGGCTGAATCAATGGCCCCAATCTCCCTAGCTCAACCAATATGATGGTTGAGGTCGAGTGATGTGGCACATATTGATGGGTTGGACGCGACAATCGAGGCGTTACATTCAATATTCACCATGACATAGGATTTGTGCAGCAAGAAGTGCACGGAACTTAGGGCGTCGTTATCCTGAGATGCTGACACTTGTCTGGGATCAGACGGCCAAGCTCGCCTCAGGGGGTGTACCCTCCTGTATAAATAGAGTGTGAGGGTCTCGCCGTTGCCTTCATCTTCTTCGTTCAGCCTTGCCATCATCGGAGAAATCTAGTCATTTCCCTGGTTCATATGCCATTTATCTTCTTCTTCCTCAGACTCTGAAGTAGATAGATTGTGGGCTGAAATAGAACGAATCTAGCGGTGTACATAGATTTTCTGTCATCATTAGCTGGCGTTAATACTTGGGATAATGACAACACTGCAGCGATGGAGGTTGTAGTGAAGTCTCCCAACTCAGGAGTCATCTCTGAGCGACTCAGAATAGTTTCTTCGTAGAGCTCTAGCGTAAGACGTTGGCCTCGTCCGCCTTAGATAGAACCGTTGAAATAACCCTAAGGCTTGTTGAATTCTTGAAAAAAATTCCAAGTCCAAGTCCTAAGTAGTATCAAGGCTGGCCCTAGTGCCGTCCATGCCTCCTCCACGGCTCGGGCTTGTATGATGTGAGGGTAGGAAGGGCGAGGTGTGGAAGAGCATCTCCTTGGTTCATGACCAAGCTAGACATAAATAAGGATCAAGCTCGGCCCCTGTGGCCAGAGCGGTTCGGTGAGAAAGCATAGGGCATAATTAAGCCACTTAGCCCAATGCTTTCTCATGATCTGTCTTGTGTGACAGTTAGGGCATAATTAAGCCAATCTTATGAAGAGAATGACTCCCTACACCGAGCTTTTCGGTGTAGGGAGGTGACATTACACCTAAATAGGAAAAGAAAATGAGTGAGAGAGAGAGATTTGATAGACAAATTGTAATTTCTTTGCTAATTTCGGAGACCAGTCCCATCTCTACACCGATAAATCGGTGTAGATAGCAATTCTCTCTTATGAATGCACCTCTTAACCGCAAAGCACATCTTAAGAATAGATAGTAGCTTAGATTGAATTAGAGAGTCAAATCCTTGTTTTCTTCAAGAATCAGTGAGGTGATAGGAGGATGCGAGGTCTGAAAGCCTTGGGAATGTTGCTGGTCAAACTTCGAATGAGTAAGATTTACCAAAGAAGATTAATTCGAAAGGGACACTGGTACATGTAATGATTTTGCTAGAGCAAGACTACATACACTCTTAGCATAGAGGTGCATATAATTATTAGTAGCCAAAAAAAATAAAAAACAATTAATAGAAGCAATGATGTGATATGAAGATGTGATATAATTTTCCTTTTTAGAATACAATCATTGTATACACCCCTATGTATAGAGGTGTATATAGCAATTCTCTTTTGCTAAACTCTAAGCATTCATTTTTCATGAGGGGTATGTTCTGGACTCGTCATGCGATGCACGGTCTGAGTTTACCTTGCCTGACACATTTTGATTTCATCTTTGAGTGAAAAGTTTTAGTTGTCGTGTTCTTCTGACACATTTTGCTCTCTAAAGAAAAAAAGAAAAAACAAAAGGTGTGTAGTAGGGCCCAAAAAAGTGCTGATCGAATAGTCCACGACTCGTTGGACAATTACATGGTCCAACGCGCATATGAGCCAACCCGATCCCCTGACATACCCACGCACAGTTCTCACTCTTTTTCGGTTGTGCGCATGCACCGCATCCTGTTCATTGGGATTTTTTTTGATGTCGTGCACTATGTGCACAGGTTATTTCTAGTCATTCTATGTTTTGTGCAGCAACACAATGAGGAGGTTGGAGAAGAAAATATTGAATTTACATGCACACAACAAAAATCTCCGACGCCAACGGGTCACGAAGAAGCTTAGAGCCTGTTTCTTTCCGCGGAAAGCACCGAAGAAAGCCAAAAAAATTTACTGTTTGATGTCAAATCAGTCCATTCTCACGGGTTTTGTTTCTTTGCTCGGAAAAATGTCGGAGAAAGCGGGCTGACGTGGAGTCTCGCGGAAAGCACCGAGGGGCACTCGCACAATCCGCGTAAATCAAGTGGATTTCGCCTAAAATTCCTGGGAAAGTTGTTTTGTGTGTCCCACTTCACTATCTCTCCTCTGTTTTAACCAATTGCAGTAACTCCCGCCAGTTTTCTCCCTATTTTTTAATTACAATTAATTAATTAGTGGATATCACATCAAACTTTCCGAAAGAACTTTCTCAACAAAAGAAACACACAAATACGAGAAAGTTGTGTGGAGAGCACATACAATTCTCAAACCAACTTTCTAACCCGTGGACCCCACGTCAAGATTCCACCAAAATTTACTATTCACAACAGTAAATCCCAATCCATTCTCATCCAAAGAAACATGCCCTTGTGTGCCATCCATCTGCACCTGACTCCCCACCACAAACATTAACACCTACACAACACGCAAAGGTGTGAATAGATACAGACAAGAGTCCAAACGTGAACACAGTGACGCAATCAACAATGGATTGATACCAACAATGAGCGTGACATCACGAAAATCCACGGGTGGAAAAAGGGTCTTATTTGACCAGGGGAGAAGCACCCGCACGCTGCTTACCAAGAATGAGTCCTTTTATTTGGCAAACTCGCAACACAGCGTATCTGGTCAATCGACCACGTTCATCCCCCATTTCTCCAACCCCTCGTAAAATTAACACCACTAAAACACCCACCCAACTTCACGCTCGCACCGAGAGTGAGCACGGGCCTCTGTGCTCACCGAATGCTTGGCCTAGTCCGGCACGACCTATAAATGTGCATGGGTTCAAGCATGGACTAGAGCTCATATCGACATAGAAGATTGTGGGCCGGACCACTTACCGTGCCGGGCCGGCCTATTTGTGTTCTATCGTGCCGGTCCATTGTGTTGACTTGGACCTTTTACTCTACTATCAAGATAGCCTAACATACTTTTTAGGTAATTAAAACATCATAAACTATAAAAATTAGATACAGTGCGACCCGGAGACAGTTGCCAGCCATTCTCTTTTCAAAATCTTAGTTGTCGAGGTTATATTTAAGACTTATAAATTAACAATCATGAACCTTTTCCCAACCCGAATTTTTCACACACCGAACTATTCGCCAGCACCATACCAAACGTGGGTAAATTCGAAGGTCCGTCCGAAGACACCGAACACGTCCCAATTAAAAAGGAAGAAAAATTTTAAATTAATTAAAAATTGAAAAGAAAAAGAAACGTCGCCTTCTACTTTCGCGTTCGCACACGGTTTCCACGTTCGATACCGCCACGACCTTTTCCTAATAAACACAAGCTCACTCCTCCGCTGACCTGGTAGACTTACTACCAATCCATCCAACGGTAGAAAATCACCCAATGGCACAATCAAATCCCTTCCCAGCGTCCATCTCCAGAGACACGAATCTTGGCGCAGCCGTCGTTAAAGACCTACGGCTCGGCGTGCGGGCCCCACGTCCCAAGTCGGCCCCAGTAACGGAAGGACACACACTCCTCTCTCTCTCTCTCTCTCTCTTCCGAGAAACATCCCCTTTGTTATTCCCCTCTTTCACTACAAAAACGCAATGCAGTCCCGAACCCTGGAAATCCAAATCCAAAACGAAGACGAAGACGGAGATAAAGAACCCATTACCGAATCACTACGATGCCATCCGAGACCCGCAAGCCAGATATCCGGATCCGGCCCGTCTGGGCACACAACCTCGAATCGGAGTTCGCCCTCATCCGCGACTGCGTCGACCGCTTCCCCTTCGCCGCCATGGACACCGAGTTCCCCGGCGTCGTCCACCGCCCCCGCAAGCACCACCATCTCTTGACCCCATCCGAGCGGTACGCTGCCCTCAAGGCCAACGTCGACTCGCTTAACCTGATCCAGCTCGGCCTCACCCTCTCCGACTCTGCCGGCGCCCTCCCCGACCTCGGATCCGACGCTCAGTACATCTGGGAGTTCAATTTCAAGGATTTCGATGTCGATCGCGACCTGCACTCTCCCGATTCCATCGAGCTGCTCAAATCCAACGGAATTGACTTCGAGAAGAACAAGGCCAACGGAATCGACTCCAGAGATTTCGCCGGCCTGCTCATGTCGTCCGGCCTGCTATTGAACGAATCGATCAACTGGATCACTTTTCACAGCGCTTACGACTTCGCCTACCTGATCAAAATCCTGACTCGCTGCAAATTGCCCAACAATTTGGGCGAATTCATGGCGCTGGTTAGGGTGTTTTTTGGGGACAAGGGATTCTTCGACATGAAGCATATGATGAGGTACTGCGATGGGCTGTTCGGTGGTCTGGATCGGGTTGCGGGTGCGCTGAGGGTGGATCGGGCCGTGGGTAGATGCCACCAGGCCGGGTCCGATAGCCTGCTGACGTGGCAGGCATTCTTGAGGATGAGGGAGGTGTATTTTGTTAACGATGGAGGGAAGAAACATGCCGGAGTGCTCTTTGGGCTAGAGTGCTTCTAATCAATAATTATAATGTTAATAATTATTTTTTGTTCAAATAAGTTATATAAAGTTAATTCATTTATTTGTTTATAGAAATTTTTGTGCATGCTTTAATTTAGTAGTTTAATTTCCTAGTTTTTGAGAAATTGGTGATCTTAAAAATTGAAATTATGATTAGGAAGCAATGTTATCTTGTTAAGTTTGTTGAACGTAGCTAGTAATACCGGCCTTTTGGTCTAGTGTTATTCCTCGTCCCCATTTATTGTAGTTCAAGGACGTCCCCTCTGTATCCAAAAAAACGTAGCTAGTAATGCATTGATGTTTGCTTGTTCAGTTTGTTGTGATTATTTACTTAGTTTGTGTTATTGTTGTTTTAATTGTATTTATTTATTGAATTTCTGAACCACAACATGTATGTGCTTTTTTTTTTGAATTTTTAAAAAATTTTTGAATTTTTAAAAAATTTTGTATTGATGTCATAGCCGTCCAATTCGGGCAGAAAGACCAAACCGGTGAAATCGAATTAAACTGGACCGTATTTTTGCCGTTGGGGTTGATTCGGGTTGGAGGCATAACATGTTCGGTTTCCGGCTGGCTCAGCAAAAAATACGGTTCGGCCCAGGTTGGCTTTTTAGTCGACTGCATGGATAAAAACCTAGGTTTCATAACCAAACATCATATTTCTATGCTTATTAGTCGAGCTAACCGACCCCCAGTCGACTAGACTAATATAAGGATTTCTGGCTAAGGACTAGTCGACTAGCTCTTGTACACTAGTTGACTAGCCCGTGGCAGAAATTGGCATGTGCTCTCTGGAAAGACTAGTCGACTTGTGTATATCAACCAGTCAACTACTTGACAACTAGTCGACTGGTCAGTGTACACCAGTTGACTGGTACTCGCTGTTACAGCTTTATTAATTAGCAGTTTCTAACTTTTGGGAGGGTGTTAACGGTGATTTTTTAGTGCGGGTTTTCCCTCTATATGTGTGGATCTCCTCAGGTCATTTGGTAAGTGAAAAGGGATGAAAAAAGAATAAGAAAAAGAAAAGGAGAAAAGCCCGGATACAACCACGCCGAATGGGCTGGAAAAAGGCGAGTCGACCGCTAGGCCCATAACTGCACTGGGCTCTGGCCCGAAGGGGCCCAGGAGCGGGTAAGGGTGCAGCGGCCCAAGATAGACATTCGACAGAAGGTTGACTCCACTCGAAGGGGAAACCGCTCCCCAGATCGCTCCCGCCTTGATCGCCATTGAAGCCACCATTACGTCCGCCTTGATCGCCATTCAAGGGACCATCAATGTGGGCGGGCACAGAGGGAGGAATGATATACGCCATGAACGCGTTGACATGCGGGACTCCTATAAGAGACACTGATAAGGCCAGAATTGACCGAGATAGTTGTCAAGCTGACGTAGACTTGAGATGCTAAGTCGGAGCTTCGTCAGCAGTTGGAGTGGGACCCTGGTTGGAAGAACCTGGGTTGGATGATGATAGTTGATGATGGTACGGTGCTCGATCGACCTTCGAGCAGTAGTTGCGTCGATCGTTCGAAGCAAGGAAGCTCAACGACGACCTTCGACGTTGGATGATAACCGTCGATCTGCACCACAGGGACACGTTAGGGGGTCGGATCTGGGTTCCGACCCAAATCCCCTCCGATGTTTAAGTTATTATGCGAATTTAAGAAAGAGAGGGAGATTGGTGCAGCTGAGATCGACCCAACGGAGGTTCGTCTCAAGACTGGCGACGCAAGCTCGAATGTATAAGAAGTATTAGCTGAGAAAGTCGAGTTCTATATATTAGACATCGTACCTTGGAATTGGAATCCATTTATCTTCGTTCTTTGATCTATTTATAGGTAATTTCCCCTTGATGGTGTATAAACGTCCCTCATTGATTTGAACACTATCTTCTCCAGGATTCGAGTTAACGGATACACATTTACTCGGCCCCATTAACTTTCCCTTGAATGTCGGCGTCAAACTAACGGTCGAATGACCCATTCGTCTGACTCAGCTGTATCCTGCTAAGAGCGCGGGGGCATTGGGTCGCGGATGCTAAACGGGTTGGGTATGCGGATATCCAAATTGGATTCGTACACGTGCACTAACATTACCTTTATGAACATTCTCCCTGAGATCCTTAATCACTCGGTTTAACATCACTCTTGATTCTTTGTTATAAGCATCATCTCGAAGTACTTTCCATTATTTTATATTTAACAGTTTTGTCAGAGGACATGTCAAATTCATTTCTGACCTCATATAATCAAGGGATATTGCCCCACTATCTAGCAGCTACTTTATAAGAGAGTGACTTATGTGTATGTGCCTAATCTTCACATTAATTGTTTTATTTTTGGCTTAACTATCACAATGAATAGGCATAGATAGTACTAGTTTCTTATAAATGGTAATATCTCCCAGAATATTCTTAAACAGTTCGGCTTCACCACATGCCATTTCTAAGGCAATGAACCCGGACTCCATAGTAGACCGAGCAACACGTGTTTGCTTGGATGACTTTTAAGACAATACACCTTCATCAAGTGTCAAAACATAGTCACTTTTGGATTCTAGCTCATCTGAATCAGAAAATCAGTTCACATCAATAAATCATTCCAATACTGAAGTAGAGCCACTATAAAACAATACATAATTAAGAGTTTCTTTTAAATATCTCATAACTCTTAATAAGGCATTCTAATGATTATGATTAGGACTCTAAGTGTAGCTATACGATAACATATGCAATGCCAGGATAAGTAGAGTTCATTAAATACATCAAAAATAATACTAATTTGAGCATATTTAGATGGATAGATAGAGTCACCATTATTCTTAGCCAAACATAAATTAGTGCCATACAGAATGGCCACATGGTTATGATCATAGCATCTAAATTTGTAAGTAGCTTTTCAATGTGATGTGTTTATGAAAGTACAATACCATTAAGTGTCCTAATTAATTTAATTTCGAGAATCACATTAGCTTCACTCATATCGTACATATTAAAACTAGATGATAAGAATAATTTTGCTTCATCATAATTTCCAAATTCATGCCTAAAATAAGCATACTAGCAAACAATTGTACCAACATTATTCTCAAATTAACTAAATACACGTATCTACATCACTGACATGAAAACCATTACAAGAAAGCAAAACACTATCAAATTTATCATGTCATTGTTTAGGAACTTGCTTCAAATCATAAAATGATTCAACGAGCTTGCAAAACGTTATGTTCATTTCCCGGTATGACACAACACTAGGATCGTTTCATACGAATTACTTATCCTGATATACTATTAAGGAAAATAGTCTTGGTATCCATTTGATGAATGATGAGATTATTAACAAAGGTTAATGCAACCAATGTACGAATAGAAGATATGCTAGTAACAAGAGCTTTCTATCATATCATTCTTTGAGTCCTAGTTTAGCAGGAGCAGAGGTCAGCCCACTGAACCTATTCTTGTGTGTGTGTTTGTGTGTGTGTTGAACTGCAGAATGTTTCTGCTAATTTCCTGGCAGCAGTACTCACTGATGTTCGGGATATGGTTGTCCAACACTGGGCCATCTGGTCTTCAGTCGAACCAGAGCCAGTAGCAATCAGCTTTTCATGTGATCTGATCATAATTTTTGGGAGTACCGATCCATGGACAGATTTCTTTTGTTTGTTCGGTGAGATGGTATCGTTTACAACAGTCGACAGCATTAAGCAGTAAGAGTTACATCAACCAAATTCACTGACATTTGATACAACCAACATGAAATTATAACAGTGATTAAGCTTTGCATGACAGGGAAGAAGCTAAGGACAAACAAGTATATTAATTAGCTTGATTAGATATGAGCCTCGTCATAATTGGCCCGTTCACATTTTTCAGGGATAGAAGGAGGAGAAGAGCTACAAGATGAGAAGACACAGTGAAAAACTACGAAGCAAAAGGCCAGCCCAGCGGGCATTTCAGCATTTTCCGTGGTTGCTTTTGCCGTTGTTTTTGTCGTTGAAGTCGACGAGGACGGCGTTGTTGCACTTGGGGCACTTGGGCTCCTCGTCCCGGGAGAGCATCACGTACATGAGGCAGCGCATGCATCCGGCCAGCACCATCGATTTCGAGGCCTCGGGGCTGTTCTCCGACGAGACGCATGAGCTCGGAGGAGACGCCAACGACTGCCCCGACGACGACGATGTCGACACCCTGTTCGGCGAGACGCCGTCGTCTCCGTCGGTGTCGGTCTCCATCCTCGCCAGCGTCGAAGGCTCCCCCCTCGGCAGCAGTGACAGGTTCAGCTTCAGCTCCGGCCTTGGGCTCTTCCCGTTGTTCATGCTGTTTTCCTGTCAACAAAAAAAAAACACTCCTACTACTTAGAAAGCTACAAAGGATGGGCTGCAAATAATTGACAAGAGTGAATAAAGATCTTTAGAGTCTCACAGGCTTCGTTTCTGGTTGTCGTTGAGGCGCACATCACTGGCAATTTATATGGGATGAGTTGTGTTATCATGGCATTGAGAAGAAGAGAGAAGGCGATGGATTGAATGGAATTGAAGGAATGGTGTACATTGAGAACTGTAAACACCATTAATGGCGGAAGAATCTCAAAAGCAGAGTGAGAGCGGAGAGGGATTGCGAAAATTTGCAGTAAAGATTGCAATTATAGAGTGCAGGGATCCATTCATTGCATTGGGGATTTAAAAAGATAGGAAATGAATCAACATGAAAGAGAAAAATCATAATACCCATTTGATGAGATCTTGAACCAAAAACAACACACAGAACCTCACATGAATAGTATTAAGGCTAGTTATTTGATCTTGACTCGTACAAATTAAATGTCTGAACAATATCATAAATGTTATTAACTCAGCATCATTTTAAGTAAAGTTTATATTGATATAGAACTTCAACTCTGACAATATTAAGAAGAGCAATAGAAGCATTGTTGCCATTGAGAGTACTTTGAGCTTCAAATTGAGCAATGCACATGAATAGTGTGTGCTAACTTCACTGCAATGATTTAAATAATGTAACGTAGTAGAATACATAAAATCACATCCCTTCCTTTTCCCTCGCTCCTTTTATTAACACTTAATTCTCCATTAAATGGGTTGTTTCTGCTGCTCCTCTCATGTGTCATTTCAATTTACTTCAAAGGGATTTATTGTTTCGATAGCTCCCGTGACTAGGAAGCAGCTTAGCAAGTTGAAGGAGATGGATAAATGAATCGCTGCTTCACTTTAGTAGATGGGTCGTTAATATTAATCTTGCTTGTTAGTAAATGCGTCTTTACTCCCAATTTAATAAAGGCTTGGGGATGTGTAGGATTATGTCAGACGGCCTTAGACATGACTTCGTATCCCTAATGTCTCTGTCAACAAATCAATGGGGAAAATAAGTACTTTATTTGTATCATATACAGATAAATTTGATGGTGTAAATTTTACTCAGACCCCATGTACTTTGCATTAGGTTGCTAGATGCATGATGATCGTTGATGAAGAGTAGACCAAGCCCGTGACAATGAGCTTCAAGTTCTTCCTCCCGCTTAACGCAGCATCTTCGAGGCATTTAGTGGCTGATGCATCTTTCTCGGATAGACCTTCCATTTAGTTAGTCTCTGAATTTAGATCATACCCTAATTATGTGATCGATCGAGCTCAAGCCCAGCGATCTCAGCTCAGCCTTCATCGATCCCGGTACTTCCAACCGAGGGTCCCAATCCACCAGTCGACGATGCTCCATGTCAACAGATGAGTCCACGTCAGATCCATCTACAGTCGGCGGAACCCATCCATCAACAAAGTTCAAGTGGGAATCGAAGACCTAATAAAAAGCATTTTGCTTACACTTCGACCTCCCTTTCTCCAATGAGGCAGATCATCCCATCCTCTTGAGGAATCTAAGCTTCGTAAGGACCTCGAAGGTTCTGTTTGTATATCTTAAACAGTTCCAAGGTAGAAAGTTTGTCGGGATAGCCAAAGATTTTTGTTGGGCACCCTATATGGAATATCAGAAGCCCTAAAAATTTTGATACGGATGTTGCCTCACTCCTTGAGTCTGAAACGAACACATCTGTCAGTGTCATTACTGGCATCATACCCCCACATCTCAGGGTGGCAAAATGGCCCGGGGGCCTGCCGGCCTGCCGGGCCGGGTTTCGGGCCGGGCCGGGCCGGGCCCGGGAACCCATTCCCAGGCCGGGCTGCGGCCCGGGCCCGGCCCCAGGGCCGGGCTGGGCTGAGGTGCCCGGCCCGGCCCGGGTTTTTTGTCAAAAAATGCCTCAGAGAGGCTTAAAGGGGGGGTGGGGAAGCCTGCCCAGCCCGGCCCGGCTGGGCCCGGCCCGGCTGGGCCCGGGCCGGCGGGCCGGGCTTGGCCGGGGTTCTCCCCGGCCGGGCCGGGCCGGGCCGGCCCGGCCCGGATTTTGGATGGGCCCGGCCGGGCCGTTTTTCCACCATGCCACATCATCAAGCTTTTTCATATACACGTGGGCGGTGCCGAGGATGCCCTAAGAATGTCATCCTCTTTTTTGTCCTCCTTAGATCTATATCCTGTTGGATATTGTAATCCCACAATATATGTTTGATGATGATCAAACATAACGCTTGCACTAATGTGTTTGTGTAGATGTTATTATATCGTTAGCAAAGATCAAATGTTAAAAGTTCAAGCGTAGACACAAATACTTGGACACTAACAACATCATTAAGGCAACAAGATTGAAGAAGCAGACATCTACGACAAGAAGATGACTTAGACTACATCAATCAAGCATACATGTATATTATGTAATTGATGTATTTTCTGTTTCTTATCTTAGAATTTATGTTAAAGCCTTGAAGATTCACCTCACACATGAGAAACTATTGGAGCTTTTGAATTTTTCAAAAAAGAAATTTGGACTCTCTTTGGTGATCCCTCCATAAGCTTTAGTCCCACATTGCTTGGGCAAATAGGCTTGGAGGAGTATATATAGAGTTTGTTGAGCCTTGGGGGTGTGCCCTTTGGGGTATGACTCTTTTGTGAAGGGGAGAGGACTTACACAAAATGACACGCGCGCGCGCGCCGCCGCCGCCGTCGTGCCATGTGGTTATTGATTTTTGGAAAAAAATTATTTTTTGAAATTTGAATTTGAAACTTTTTGAATTCTGTACAGTTATATAAACGTTTTGAAAATTCGAGATAAATGAATGGTGAAGGCGGTGTCCTTGCCCGGATCTCAGCGGACCCAGATTCGATGAGGATGGAGGCAAGTAGTTTGGCTAGATCGGTCGTCCCTCGAGCTCGACTTGATCGGTCGCTCACTGGATCGGCTTCCCCTCAAGCATCGCGGGGGAGAAGAATCCGGAGACCTTAATGATCCAGAGCATCGTTCGCCAGCAATATCCGCCCCTCCGAAGGTGCTTCCGGGTCTCGAAGCCGAAGAGATCAGCAAGGCGAGTGCTTGAACCGGAAAACGCGCAAGGAGCACGCCTTCCACTCCCAAGTGTAGGAGCGTCAATGCAATATATTTATAAATAACCGGTGAGTGCCAGGTCGGATCACAGTGACAAGTCGTTCTACACTCGCAAAATTGATCAGTAAAGAAAAATAGAGCGTGATACAACCAACTCACTAAGTGGATGGAAATGGGAAAAAGTGTGGTGATCCAACATTCCTAACCTAAGTAAGTAGGGTTAGAGAGCCAAATGGAAAGTTAGGATAGCTAGGAGAGAAAGCATGGGCTGTGGGTTCACTAAGATTGGTGTTAATCAAGCTCTAATTACCCACATATAACTCAATTGATCATCCGGCTAAGTAAACTCAATCGAAATATTTAGCATTCAAGAACACAATAAATTGCAATAAGGATGGATGCATCATCATGTCACTAATCAAAATAGGATCATGGACTTTTCTCAAAATGTGCCCTCTAGGGTCTTAACCAATAAAATTAGCCCAAATTATACATCCAACCTTAACATTGAAAATGGGCAAAAGGAAATTAAAGCTATAATTAACAACCAATTACAATGAATCACAACCCAAGCAATTCAACACTACTCAATCATCATGAAAAAGAAAAGATGAAATTTTCATACAAAATAACATCCCTAGTTCAATACAAATGAGAGATATCAAAATTACAAAAGAGGGAGGAAGGATTTCACCCAAGAACTCTCCCAAATGAACCCTTGCTTCCACCTATTTGCTCCTCCTCCAAGCTTTTCCATTCACCCATGGCCTCCATGCCCTAGCAAACTCCAAGAGGAAGAAGAATGGGGCTGAAAACAGCCCCAAAAACCAATAAAAACGTATTCCTAGCTAATTGGGTTTGCAAGAGAGCGAACTGGGTCAAAAACGGGCCCGAAACCCACCAAAAACCGCCTAAACCCCCCTAAATGCATTGCGGGTCGGGCGCGTGGGGCGCCCAACCCGTGGGAGCCTTGGGCACCCGCACTGGGCGCGGGCACGCGCAGCGCGCGTGCCTGCCCCCAAGCGGGCTGTGGTCTCATTTTTTTTAATAACGTAACAGCGGCCCGCTCCTTGAGCGGGCCGCAGGAATGGGCCGGCCAGCGGGCCGGCCCAAAGGCTTGGTTTTTATTTTTTTTTTAATTTTCTTTTTTAAAAAAAAATCCCAAATTGCTTCTTTGGCTCCAAAAATTCCCGAAATATAGATCCAAGCTTCAAAAAAATTTAGAAAAATTCCAGAAAATCCAGAAAAATCTCAGGAGTACCTGAAAAATAAGAGGAGGTTGGATTAGTCCATAAAAATTGCATTTCATGTATAAAAAGAGAATATGCTTTAATATTACACAATATCGCAAAAACGCACGTATCAAAACCAATATTAACATGATATACACATAAAATGCCCAGAAATGGGAGGAAAAAATACAATTTATATCCCAAATCACACCCACCAACTAGCTTTTTGCTAGTCCCTAGCAAAATATGCGATAAATTCGGATTAAATTGAAAACATGCACCAACTTTAAGATATCATCATGGCATGCCAAAAATATTATTTCCAAGTGATTTCAAAGCCAATATACCCAATGTATGAAAGTAAACAACAAATGACATTCTCCTCAATCCAATTTAAAGAAAAGTGAAGTCATAAGCACCGTATCGCATTCTTTGGGATATATCACAAATGGCAAAGTTTCTAATTTTCATGGAAATAGCCAAACAAAAGAAATTCCTCTAAGTTGTGGGAGATGAGATTACATCACTCATGTTGCATATTCTTTCATTTATTCTTTCATTTTTTTCTTTTCATTTCTTTTTCTCTCTTTTTTTGTATGTTTTTTTGTATGTTTATGTTTTTGTTTTGCATTCATGCAATCATGCTATGAAATACAAACACCGCCACCTTTGCAAACACGCGATAACGCTATATAGGCAAAGTGAAGGAATGATCCCCTAAATCTCATCTTTGGTGTCCTCCCCAATGTTTCATGGGGCATCGGCTACTCGATTTGATTAGAAAGAAACATTCACTTATATTAGCTCTCTTTTTCATTCTCAACACCAACTCATCCATCCACTCCTTAGGAGGAAAACAAAACATGCACCATATGGCCACACCCTTTCCAATCAAAAAAACTAAGGCATTCATCCCAAATCATGCAATCACTTACACCAAACTATTCCCAAATTATTTCAAAGAGATATCACGGCGTATAAAATAGCTTCATACATGGCATATTAGCATTTGACTCCAAAATGGAAAAGAAATTAAAATGTGCCAATCAAACATCGAAGAAATTGATACCAAAATAATAATCCGAAAAAAATTGCATGACATTAAAGCATGTAGGGACTACACATAAAGCTAACGGCATAGGGACGAGGAGGAAAAATATGATATGCAATAAAGAGTAATGGGTGATGGAAAAATAGAGGTATCTCAAAAAAAACTTTTAAGCTAGCATCAAAATCCTAACATCTTAAAGATTCTAACACTCTCACCCCAACTTAAAATAAATATTGTCCTCAATGTTGGAAGAGTATTAGATCTCGGCAAAAGATCCTAGAAAAGAAAAGAAAAGCATACGAAAGCACTAAAATAAAACATTTATTTATTTACACTATTGGAAAGAACACACCGTGGCAAAAGGCGGATCTCTTATGTACAACGGTGGTGGCAACTGCTCGATCATATCCTTATGCTCCTCCGCGAGCGTCGCCACGTCCAATGCCCTACCTCCTTTGCGAGTATTAGTGGCAAGCGACACAACCCCGAGCATCTCCTAATTATGATGGGTTCCTGCCAAATGGGGGAGATAGCTCGTGCCAAAAATAATTGGGCGAGAGCGCCTGTCCAAATGAAAAGCTTGCCAAAATGGGTCGTCGAAATGAATAAATAAATTCACGATCAAATAACGACAATCCGAATCATTATGATAGGTAATTAAATAATTTGATTCGGAGGTGGAGGGAAAAGAAATATGGGAACTTTCCTGGTTGTGATGCTAGGCTCGGGATGATGCATGGCCTCAAGAGGAGGTGGAAATGGCTGCAGAGAGAAAACTGGAGTAGGAGGGAGCTCGAGCTCAATATATACCATGTCGCAATCCACGTCACTATCCTCTTCCTCGACATCAATATCAACATCAACGATCTCTGCGGCACTCCCCACAATTGGTAACTGCTCCTGACAAATCTTCTCGATGCCTGGCAAGTGCGCATCCTGAGGCAAGGGAAGTGACATCTGAGACAGGACTGGATGTAGACTTGTCTCGGTCAAATCCAAGCACGCATCATCCTCGTCATCCCAGAAATAGTTCATCTCAGTCGTCCTCCCTAAATACTCAACCGCCTCGACCTACGAAGCTAACTCTGAAGAGGATTGTGGCTCAGGCTCCATGGTGTCCTCATTCTGCTCTTGGCCATCATGCACATCCGCTTCATCCTCAACCTCAAAGTGAAAATGCATCGTGTCATCGTCGTGGTCGACACACACTCCATCATCCATCTCATCCGGCTCATCCAAATGTATATCCTCAAATTCATCTACTTGGCCACAATGCACCCTCTTCACAGGTTTCTCTTGGTATTCCATAGGGTCGCATTGGAATGAGTCTTCGGTTGTCTCCTCAGGCTGGTCCTGGGCCTGCTGGAGTGCGTCCTCATACTCCGCAAGGTCCCTCAGGTAACACTATGAATCCTCGGTCGAATAATCAAAGAATTCTCCACCGCAACTCATCTGCACAAAATCCCGCCCAGAAGGTAGTAATCATGTGTAGAAGATCTGCAGGAGATGATCCTCGTGAAAGCTCTGGTGTGGGCATGCAAGCACCAAATCATTGAACCTCTACCAAGCCTGATGGTAGGCCTCACATTCAGCTTGGATAAAGCTCGTTATATGCTGCTTCATGGCCTGCCGCCCCTTTATCTGCTCCAAGAAAGTAGGCAAAAACACTCGGAGAAATTTAGCCTGAAATGACAACCAAGTAAAATGTGAATCGAGAGACAATGAACCAAACCACAATATAGCATTATCTTGTAAAGAAGAGGGGAAAAAATTTAAAGTATATGTAATCATCACAGATATTCCCACCAAGACATGAAAACATCCACTCTTCAAATTTTTTCATATGTAAATGAGGGTTCTCCCACTCCGAACCATGAAAGTATGACGGAAGTGGGATATCCTCCAAATCAATGTCGAAAAAATCTGAAGATGAAGCCATTTTGTTTTTTTGAAAAAAATTCTCAAGAAAATAAAAATAAACAACCAAAAGACTCAATAAGTGGAAAATAAATAAAATTAAAAGACACTACACTAAGAGGTAGAAGTATCACACTAAAACTTTCAAAATCAATCAAAAATGCAAAAAATAGCCCAGAAATGGGGGAAAATATGCAATTTATATCACGAATCAGCGAGCGACGATGGAGAGAAACAATGAGACTAGGGTTCCCTTGATGCCTGCCAAATTGAGGGGGCAACAAAAGATAAATGACGAGAGAGCTCGATGGCCATGGTGACGAACATGTCACCATAGGAACTCCACATCTGGGCAAGAGAGAAAGGGGGGTTCTGACGAGGGGCAGCGTCACTCAGAACCTGACCATCTTGACGCTGATGATAACCATGTTGTGGAAGATCTCGATGCCACGGAGTCGTCAGTAGTCGATCTCGTTCTTGATCAACCTCAGCGGGAACCATCTCCCCCAGGATTCTCGTGAGGTGATCGGTGACGAGAAGAACCCTCGACTTTGTCAAGGTCAATACTGGCGGGAGGCCTGGGTGGCATTTGCACCAGATGGCACGTTGATGGTCTCAGTCAGGGATCCCGGTGCCGGGGAGTAGGGTTTGGACGGATCGGGCCACGGAGCGTCCCAAACTGAGGAGCTTGATGTTGTTGCATATTCTTCTTCGAAGAAGAGGGGCGAGGGCTCGATGGCCTTCGAGGGGCTGCTCCCCTTTGCTTTTTCCGACGAGTGGTAGATCGCTGGAGGGACACCTTGGCCTTGGAGGTCCCCTCCCTCCCTGTTGAAATCTCGTAAGGTCGTGGCACAGCCAATTGTCTGGATATTTGTGTTCGAGGGGATTCTCTTGGAGAAAAGGTCGAGAGGATGGGTTGGGGGGAGATCTTAGGTGAATGTTGGCACCGAGATCCCCATCCTGACTGACCAAGAGGCCCGCCTTGAGTTGGCCCCACCATCGTCCTCTCTTACATCGCTGCCAGCATCACCGCACTCCTCCCTGTCTTCTCCTGCGTCGAGCTCTCCGTCAAGATCACCTCTGTTGGAGGATCTTTCTCCTACCTTGGCGAGCTTTGATCAAAAGTAAACGAGGTCGGACTCTTTGGCTTGGAGCTCGGATCCGAGCTCCTTGACGGTGATCCGGAACATCTGGATCGGGGATGAGACTCTTTCGCTCTGATCGACGTCGAACGTTGACGTCTCCGACCTCTCCCTCGTCGGAGTGGACACCGACTTGGGTGAAGTCGAACTTGTCGGAGGAGGCGATGGTGTTGACATCTGATCTGATGCCCATTGCCCGGAACTCTGCAGATCCGGATTTGATGCGGGTGAGGAGGTGGGAGGCAAGTAGAGTTTAGGGATCGTCATTGAGGCGAGACTGATCTCGATGGATCTGGTGCTAGCCGCCCCGCCCTGACCTCTGTGCCTCTCTTGGAAGGGGTGACGAGAAAGATCCGATCTTTGTTTGTAAAGAGAGATCTTGATTTAATGGGACGAGCAATGGTCGGTGTGGTTGATGACATGGATGTTGACTCGTTCCCACAGACGTGCCAGATGTTTCGGGGTGTTTTCTCACCACGGGTTGATAGTCTGCAGGTTTGGATGTCGTCGCTGTCACGTGAGACGGAGGTGACCTTTGTGGTCAATCGGCGGTGCGTTCACTTAATCGAGAAGGTGCCAGATCTGTGCTTCGGTGCACGGAGGGATAGACTCGGCGGGACGACAACCTCCGGGATTGATCGGACGAATGGGCTCTGGCACGAGGGCGTTCGGATCCGAGCGATGGGTCGCCGAAGGGAAGCTTCAGCGATGGTGACGTCTCCTTCGATCTGCAAGACGGAGAACTCGTCAGGGCAGTCGGACCTTGGTTCCGACCAATTCTCCTCCGATGCCAAAGTCAGATCTGGTTTGAAGGATGCTCGGTTGGATCGAGTATGGTTCACGAAGAGGCCGATACGCGAATCCTCGGGCCGAGCTTTGGAAGAGAATGTAGAATGTGGAAGGAGGTGTAAGAGTTGTGTTGTGATACCTCCATTGTAGATCTCAGAGATCCACCCCCTTTCAGATGACGCATCACCCTCTTCATATACCTGGGTCCTCCCGCAATAATGGGCCATGATGAGACATTTATTGCCGTCATTCATGGGGACGTGCTAATTGGGAAGTATTGACCCCCTTAATTGCACCCGTTTGATGAGGGGCATGAATGCCATGGAGGTGGAGTGATGGCCATGAAGCTGGTTGCCATAATTGGCGAGTGCTCCCTTGGTTTGGGAGCGATTTCCTCTACTAAGGATAGTGGGCGGTCTTTTGGGCCTTCGTCTTAGGTGAAGAAGCGCAGCCCGCCCGCGAGGTTGTTGACCTGGAGCCCAAGGCCGTAGTGGGTTGGTTGACTGGTCGTGGTTAACTAGCCGTGGTTGACTTGACTTCTTCGGGCCTGGTCAAAATGGTTGTATCAGGGTGAGACGGAGTGACTTTCAGGGCTTGATTTGGGTTTTGGTGTAGAGAGAGGGATCGTTGGTTTGAAAGAAGAGATGATGATTTTTGACGAAGTTGACGCCATTTTTCTCTTCGAAAACAAATGAAAAAGAAATTTATGTTTTTATGTCCTTTTCCTTGGGTCTGGGGAGAGGAAATAAGAGAGAAAATTTTCATTAGCTATTTTTCTTCACTTCTCTCGTTTTTTTCTTTTCGCTTTACTTTCCAACGAAACAAAGGAAAATAATTTTCTCATTTGTTTTCCGTCTCTTTCTTCCCTTTTCTCCCCAACCAAACAGGCCCCTAAATCTCTCATTATTTTTCTATATCTTCAATATTTCCTCTCTAAGCTAGTGTCTTCAAATGCATTTGATCACACAACTCGGCTCAACATGCTCGCACTACAGGTGCCGTCAGAGACAAATCCCAACCATCCATCTTCAGATCGACCAGCCCTGAATTCAAATCTACACATATAGAGCTAAAGTTGAAGTTGTGACGTGAAGATGGACGTCTTCTTGCCAAAACGACATGATACAAGAACTTGTAGGTGCACTAGTTTACCTCTCCTTCATGCAGCCAGATATTACATAACATTACTTATGTTATACATTGTAGGAGTGTCACGCCCCGCTTCCCTAAAATGGACGCGAGACGTGAAACGGTCCGCACGAGAGTGGAGCTGTGAAGCCCCAAACCCGATAAGCGTCAATAAAACATAAGCAGGTCCCTGTAACCACAACGGAACAACAATAATAACACAAGGAGAGACTGAAATAAAATCTCATATCTCACAAATTGTCCACATGAAAATAAGTTCAACATCCAGAAAAGCCACCAGGCTAAAAGAAAGAGTCTAAAGGCCCAGAACAAGGCCAACAAAAGCAACAATACCACAAAGTATAGGTGCTACGCACCGACAACAAAGCAGCAGTCTAAACAAAAGGGAAAACACAACGGAGACACTAGGACTGGTCCCCAGTGTCCACGTACTCCCCGTCAAACACAAGCTCGGGCTCGGCGTCAGCAAACACCTCGTCCTCAACAAGGTACTCAGGCTCGGGATCTAACATATGTCACCCAAAAGAGTAAAGGGGCACATGTCAGCAAGTCTAAAAGACTTGGGCAAGGAAACTGAAAGTAAGGCAACTAGCAACCTAGCAGTTTTAGTATGCATGACATGGCAGTTATAACATGAGTGCACAATTAAGACATGGTGAACAGTAAGTACAAGAGAACAAGTATCGGGACAAGACAAGAGTAGCCAAGCTACTAACATTCTCAATCAATTCACTATTCACGTTTCACTGTTGTTTGTAGATGTTTACGCCCTTCAGCTGAATGGTATAACATTCACGCTGATCGGCACTAAACACTACCCCACCCCAGAGTTTACGCCTTACAACTGCAGTTGCTGATCAGGCAGACCCCCAGTTGAATGACCGCTTAACTCTTACCCCATCCCACACGTAAACAAGCCAGGGTCCCTGTACATGAGCCCAGCAAGTGAGCCAGGGTTGCCCCGCACGGGAGCTTGTTTTCCAAGTTCACAATTCAATATCGAGCGTTGGGGTTAGCAACTCATTATGCTCGCTTCTGGTCACGAGCCAGGAAACACAAGTATTGTAGCGATGCTACGCAATCACGGGATCACTTAAAGAATGCAATGACATGACAATTAATTTGCGTACCGTTAATGGAATTTAAATATGACATGGTAATTGTGCAGCATGATAAATATCGGATCTAGCTTCGTTGTCAAGCTAGTTCCTAAATTTGCGCCTAAGCGAGTATCATTTCGTCGCCTAGCCTCTTTTACGCCTACAACAAGCAAAATGGCCTAAAACATGGCCTAAACCCTAAGTGGCAAGTTTCACTTGCCTAGCACCGGGGATGACGATCACGAAGGTTCGTCTCGCGGATGCTAAACTACGGGGAAATCGCTGTTAAGGGGAAACAATCATCAAAACAACATCCATTTCATTAGGGTTTCATAAAAAATACAAATAGGTTATGAAAACATCATGAGATCGATTTCTTACCGTGAGGAGGCGGAAGAAACACTCCAGAGAACCTAAGGACCAGATCTGGAAACGAATGGAGAAGTTTGGAGAACTAGGGTTTTTGGGGGATTTTGGGGATTTGATGAGATTTTGGGGAAGATGATGGGTAGAATGTGTTGAGGGATGGTTTGGATGATGGATATTGGGCTAGGGATGAAGGAATGATGGTTTGGGGAAGAAGGGGGCTCAATGGGGGAGAAACTAGGGTTTTGGGTCGAGTGGAGGAAGAAGAAAACGTTTGGGAGGGGTTTAAATAGGATGGGCTGGCGGCTGCCCAGAAATTAGGGTTTTAACACAGATTAGTCGGTCAAAGAGCAACCACTGACCGACTAGTTTGGCAACTAGTCGGTCGGTCGACCAACGCAGACCGACTAAGTGTAAACAGTAACTTCTGAACGAAAATAGAATTTAGATTTAGTCGGTCGATGAACAACTACTGACCGACTAGTTTGGCATCTAGTCGGTCGGTGAACGTTCTTAGACCGACTAAGAGTGAACAGTATTGATACCAAAAATTAGTTGAAGAGTTAGTCGGTTAAAGAAGCATTGCTGATCGACTAGTTTGCAACCTAGTCGGTCAACCAACGTTCTTAGACCGACTAACGATAAACAGTAACTCCTGAGAAATTTAGAAAGCCAACTAGTCGGTCCAAGAAGGATTGCTGACCGACTGGATCGTCATCTAGTCGGTCGGTGCCCCTTCTTACACCGGCTAATAAGCACCAAAAGTTCCAATACGGAGCGCGGAGCCCCGGGATCGATTCCTAAGACTCCTAGGCTTGATCTAACAGTAAGATACGACCGTTATGAAGCCCGTCACGAATGACATACTTCGAAATCGACGATCCTAAGGAAGAAACGAGAAAACACGACGAAACGATCGAAAATGAAAGTTACGGAGACGAAAACCACACATGAGGAGAAAATCCACCAAAACATATATTATAATATAATAAATCCAGATACATGAAAACCAGTCGTTACAAGGAGCCAGCTTGTGCTTCTTTTCTAGTTTTCAGAGTATTAAAATATCTGAACAAACATATGTATTGTCCCAAAAAATATCTATTATACAAATGAGGTCTGTTTTTGCTGACTAGGACACACCTAGGTGGCGGGTCGAGTGATAAGCCACCGCATGCCCCCACATGGGGATGAGAGGTGAGTGCAATTTGGGTGGGTGTGTGTGTGTGTGCGTGTGTGTGTGTGTGGAGAACCCAAACAAAGGCCCCACTCCTTCTCATTATTTGCAAACTTACCATTGCTTTTTCACAAAAGCCAAATGCTTCTCTCTTTCTCATATATTTACCGATTTTCCATCTATTATACAAATGAGGAAGCTTTTTGTTGACTAGGACAAACTCAGTTGCAAGGTTTTGGCCTCTCTGGCGGATGGAAGGGCATGCAACCTCATCCCCCACATGGGGACGAGGGGGTGGGTGCAATTTGGGGGGGGGGGGTGTGTGTGTGTGTGGAGACCCAAAACAAAAGTCCCCCTCCTTCCCATTATTTGCAAGCTTGCCATTGCTTTTTCACAAGAGCCAAATGCCCCTCCCTTTTCCACATATTTACGGGGTTTCCATCTATTATGAAAATGTGGAAGGTTTTTACTGACTAGGAAAAACTCAGTTGACAGGGTTTTTCCTATGTGGTGGACAAATGGGCATGCCACCTCATCCCCCCACATGGGGGTAAGGGGGTGGGTGCAATTTGGGATGTGGGTGTGGAGACCCAAAATAAAAAGCCCACATCCTTCCTATTATTTGCAAGCTTGCCATTGCTTTTTTACAAGAATCAAATGCTTCTCCCTTTTTCACATATTTACGAGTTTGTCGTTAGTCTTTTTTCGCTTTGGTTCCCTGCGTTTTTTGTACTTTAATGCCTGCTTTTCCTCTTTTACCCCCTTGGTTTGGAGTAGGATTTCTACACTTTCCTCCTCCAGAGCTTTTTGGTGATTTAACTCGTTTTACCCTGACGATAATCACGCACCCACACTTCTCTCTCTTTTTCCGTAGTGTGTGGGTCCCTCCTCCCAACAATACCCACACACCCCCCCACTCTTCTCGCTCTTTTGTTGGTTTTGCACGTGCACTGCATCCTTTTAGTCGGTTTTCTCTTGGATCGCCATGCACTATATGCACGGATTATTTCTAGTAAATCAACAAGAAACACATGTTCCCTCAGATTTGACACCATGTATTCTCAAAAACAAAAACAAAATTGTTTTATCAGTTATGGTGTTCATAAACCCTAGCATGGCCGTACCATCCAATTTTGAACTGTTGTCATTTGTTCAAATAGAACTACGTAACCTTTTCCAAGTTTTTATGACT
The DNA here is from genome assembly GCA_030789695.1 of Scilla litardierei. Classification (NCBI taxonomy): domain Eukaryota; kingdom Viridiplantae; phylum Streptophyta; class Magnoliopsida; order Asparagales; family Asparagaceae; genus Scilla; species Scilla litardierei. The sequence goes on along the minus strand of CM061140.1, from coordinate 166,169,164 downwards.
ATAAATGGACCTGAACCTGTTCAGAAAATGCTGTGATTTATATCTCTTAAGTTGCTTGTGTCATTTCTACAAGGACTTAAGATCTCAATTGATTTTACTTGGTTCTTTATCAGAGAATCATGTAGATCAGATGGCGCCTAGATCAGATGACGCTGGATCTAATAGATCATGTGCAAGACACAAAAAGGCGAGCTCCACAGAAAGTACAAGCACATGTGAGATTTGTACTTTCCACTTTTTTGTGTCTTGGCACCTGATCTATTAAATCAGGTGCCATCTTTTTTACGTTATTCTATCGTTATAAAACTAGTTTTGTTGTAAGCTTGGCGGCTAGGGAACCCCGTAGCCCTGTATTTATAGAAGTAGGGTTACATTATGGGTGGATACCCAATACACTAATGGGCCTAAAAAGCCCGCTCATAACACTTCCCCTTATCCATCCATTGTTGTAAGCTAGGTATATGAGCGCTTCAGGGTTCATAGAGCTTATCTAGCCATGGGGGTATGGATACTTCTGGATCCTGAGTTAAGAGTTCTTGCCTCGTTAAAACCTTTGCCATGAAAACCCAGTGGGTAAAACTAGTGCTAAGGGAAAAGAGTACATGTCTCTATAACTTCCCCTGATCGATGGATATCATCAGAGGTGGATGCTTCTGGATCCAGAGTTGATGTGGTTGCCTCGTTAAAACCTTTGGCTATGAAAAACCCAGTGGAAAAAACCGATAGATAAGGAAAAAAGAGTACACCTCAACATTAACTCCCCCTGTTGCATACAAGCTTCAGTCTTGTAGATCTCTCAACTTTCTCATCCCAATTCCTATTACAAGTTTTCTAAAGGTACATCGAGGTAAATCTTTAGTAAATAGATCTGCCAGGTTGTTGCAAGACTGGATCTGTTGGATGTCGATCTGGTTGTCTACTTATTGTTCATGAGTCCAGAAGAGTTTGAGGGAAATGTGCTTCGTCCTGTCATCTTTGATGTAGCCACCTCATAGTTGAGCTATGCAGGCATCATTGTCTTCGTACATGGTGGTTGGTCCAAGATCTCCCGTCTTCAGGCCAGTTGTCACAAGGATGTGGTGGATGACTGAATGAAGCCAGAATCATTCTCTACTAGCTTCGTGGATCACAATGAGTTCGGAGTAGTTGGATGAGGTTGCTGTTGAAGTCTGCTTCACAGATCTCCATGAGATGGCTGTTCCACCATAGGTGAATACGAAGCCGGTCTGGGACTTTACTGTGTGAGGGTCAGACCTGTATCCTGCATCTGCATAACCAACTAAGTTGGAGGATACGCCTTTCTTGAAGTATAGTCCCAGGTCAACTGACCCTTGGGGATAGCGCAGAAGGTGCTTCACTCCGTTCCAGTGGCGCTTTGAAGGCGTTGAACTGTATCTTGCTAGAAGGTTAACTGCAAACGCTATATCGGGACGCGTGCAGTTTGCCAGATAAAGGAGTGCTCCAATTGCACTCAGGCAGGGTACTTCGGGACTCAGTGCTTCATCCCTCTCTTCCAGCGGCCGGAAGGGGTCCGTATTAATATCCAGTGATCTGACGACCATTGGTGTACTAAGCGGATGACATTTGTGCATAAGAAAGTTTTTCAGCAACTTCCTTGTATATGTGGATTGATGTAACATGATTCCTCCGCTTAGGTGTTCGATTTGTAAGCCTAGGCAGAACTTCGTTTTGCCAATGTCTTTCATCTCAAAAGTCTGCGTGAGTCTCTTGGATATCTCAGCTATCTCTTCAGGAGATCCGATGAGGTTTAAGTCGTCTACGTAGACGACAATAATTACGAATCATGTTCCCTTTGTTCTTATAAAGATGCAAGGGTAGACTTCATTTGTTGTGAATCCTTGTTGCACTAGGAATTCACTGAGTCTGTTATACCACATTCTCCCCGAATGTTTTAGACCATACAGTGATCTTTTGAGTTTGACAGAGTAGACGTCCCGAGGTCTTTCTGTCGTTTTCGTCGGTAGTTTATAGCCGTCCGAAAGTCTCATATAGATATCCCTATCTATATTTCCATATAGGTATACAGTCACAACGTCCATGAGCTGCATATACAGGCCTTCTGTAGTGGTTAGGCTAATAATAAAACGGAAAGTGATCGCATCCATGACCGAGGAATATGTATCATCATAGTCTATTCATGGTCATTGGGAAAAGCCTTGTGCAATAAGGCACGCTTTGTAGCGTACGATCTCATTATTTTCATTCCTTTTTCTTACGAATACCCATTTATATCCCACAGATTTAACACCCTTCGATGTTAAGACTACAGGTCCAAAAACTTTGCGCTTCAAGAGTGAGTCCAGCTCTACTCATATTGCCTCGTTCCACTTTGTCCAATCCTCTCTGCGTTTACATTCTGCTAGAGAGCGTGGATAGATCTCATCGTCGTATTCAGTGACGTGATTGGCAATAATGAGCGCGAAGTTATCATCGATGATTGTGCTTTTTCTGTCCAGTACCTCTCCAGTACGTACATAGTTTAATGATATTTCTCCTATATTTTTCTCTTCGGGGATTTTTAGGAGGGGAGATGTATCTGGGCTGAGCTCAGCATCCTATGGTGGTATCGTTATCATTACTCCAGGAGTTTTTCTCTTTCGAGTCCTTAGAGCCTGGGGGTCGTCCTCTCTTTTGTTGAGGTACGTCCGCTTCTGCTGCAGGTGGATTGCATCCATCTTTGGGTAAGTTAATCCTAGCTGGCGTGTTTGCAGCAGGGACGTGTGATCTGACAATCTTCTGGTTGTCAGTAAATTTGTCCGGTAAAATGTGAGCTGTATTCTATATTTAGAGGATCTTCAGGATCTCATCTTCACATTGGTTTGTACGCGGATCAAAGTGGGATAAAGTTTTGGTATCTCATGAAATGGTCTTTGAAGCTTCTGGCTTCTTTCTGTTTATGCGTAGTTTGGGAAAGGTACTTTCATCAAACTCACAGTCTGCTGGACGTGCCTTAAAGGCGTCCTTCGTTAGGGGTTCCAGGTATCTAATGATCGATGGTGAGTCAAATCCTATGTAGATACCTAGGCGACGTTGAGGACCCATCTTGGTCCTCTACGGTGGTGCTATGGGGACATAGACAACGCATCCGAATGCGAGTTGCATTGGAGTATAAGATTGACTGCCTGACGGTCGTAATCTTATTAGCGATGCAGCATGCAAGATGGCATAGCCACATGCAGTTACTGGCAACTGGGATTGCATCAACAATGGACGAGCAATCCATTGTAATCTCTTTATAAGAGATTCAGCTAACCTGTTCTGGATGTGAACATGAGCTATAGGATGTTCAACTTCAATGCCAGTTGCTTGGCAGTAGTCTAGAAAGACTTGTGATGTGAATTCCCCAGCATTATCCAGACGCAATTTCTTGATCTTGTTATCTGGAAAATGTGCCCGCAACTTAATGATTTGTGCCAGTAGCTTTGCAAAGGCTACGTTACGGGTGGACAGGAGGCACACATACGACCATTTGGAAGATGCGTCTATCAGTACCATGTAGTACCGAAATAGACCACTTGCGGGGTGAATATGCACGCAAATGTCTCCATGTATTCTCTCTAGAAAGCTGGAAGACTCTGAGTCCAACTTAAGTAGAGATGGTCTCGTAATCAATTTCCCTTTGTGACAAGGGGACAAGGAAATGCACCCTTTCGAAGTAGCTTCACGCTTTTCGAGTTAATTCCACGGGATTGGGATAAAATGCGGTGCATCATTACCGATCCAGGGTGTCCGAGTCTATTGTGCCAGAGTTGGAATTCTGGCTCATTATTGCACTTCTGGTGCTCAAGTGTGTTAGCTTCCATTGCTCGTATCTTTGTATGGTATAGACCCGACGGGGGTCCCTCGAAACGCGCAACGACGGTTTTAGCACCGTTTTTATGTGTCGTTACATACAAAAATTCTTTGTTTTGTTTTTTCACCATTTCTAGGTGGTATCCGTTTAAACGGATATCTTTGAAACTTAACAAGTTTCTATGTGAGCTTAGAGAGAAAAGAGCATTTTTTTATTAGTAATTGTATTCTATTGGGGAACAGAAAATGTGATTCCCCTTATCCTTCAATTATTCCTGACGGACCAGAAATGGTATTCACTGTTCCATCATATTTATGTATGCTTTGAAAAAAGAAAATATCTTGGAGGATCGTGTGCGTAGAGGCAATGTCCACTAGGCATTTATAATCCATCTAAAGTAAGAGAGAAAAATCATAGCAGTATAAGGCACAAAGATAACTAAATATCATTCAACGACTGAAAATTATCCAACATGCTAGAAAACAAACAACTAGAGAGTAAATTGTTTCAATTACAATGCATTGTAGAAAAATAGATAAGGCTTCAGTCGAGCAGGTCATCGTTTGAGAAGTCCTCAGCGATGTACCTGATTGGTGCCAGGTCTTCGTGTTCCATTAGGTTTGTTTCGGCTGGCTTCTGGCTAGCTTTGTACAAGTCCTAGAGGTGGCGTGGAGTCCGACAATTTCTGGACCAGTGTCCAGTCATGCCACACCTGTGGCATTTATCTTCCCAGTCTTTTCTGGGAGCAGATGTCTGGCCGTTGTCTTTCCTCTTCCACACATTTTCCCTCTTCCCCTCATTGTTGGACTTTGGAGGGGTCCTCTAGCCTGCTCTTCATTGCCTTTCCCTTCTAGGGGTTGCCTCTGAAGTTGGTCCTCTTCTTCTGGGAGGAGATGTGGTGTGCTTCAGGCGCGGGTGCAGTACCAGCATGGTGCAAGTTATGGGTAGCCAGAAGGAGGTCTCTATTCTGTTTTACCATCAGAAGGCATGAGAGAAGCTCCGAGTAGTGAACTTTCGTTCACGATACTGTTGCATAAGTATGACATCCTTCTCGTGGAAGGATGTATACGTCTTCTCTAACATGCGCTCCTCCGTCACTTTCTCACCACACAACTTCAGGCGTGAGGTGATACTGAAAAATGCCGTGTTGTATTCGGCGATGGACTTAAAGTCCTGGAGACGGAGGTTCTCCCATTCATATCGCGTTTGGGGAAGGATAACATCTCTTTGATGTTTGTATCTATCCTCGAGCGCGGTCCATAACTCGTAAGAGTCTTCCACAGTGAGGTACTCGGCCTTCAGGGTCCGATCGATATGGCGTCTAATATAGATAATTGATTTCGTTTTATGTATGTCAGAAACAGTATCGCCTACAGCAATGGCATGACTCAATCCTTATGAGCGCAGGTGGAATTTGATATCCAACTGCCAGCTCATATAATTTTTTCATGTAGCATCCAATACGTCAAAGTCGACGCTCGCGATTTTAGCCATTATCTCTAGCATGTTAAAAATAAGCAATAATTAGATATTTTAAAATAAAACAAGTAATTATGCATTTCAGACACAGATATTTGTTGTGTGGATCGGCTAGTCTCCATTTTAAAAGAAATAAAGTCCATACAGTCCCATAAAATAGAAAATACAACTCGAGAACCCTCGTGGGGCCCCTATTCTTCTGGAAATATATCTTCATCTACGTGGGACGTGCGCCAGTCATGGAGTTTATACGATTTTATCATCACTACAATTTCTCTCAAAATGGAAAAAAAATGCGAGGAAAATAATGGTGATACCTAACCGATCCAAAACCACAACAAATATAAACATACGTCGCAGAAAAATGCAATATGCATTATATCGCATCGCAGACAACTAATCATCACAGGCAATTAATCATCACATGCAATTAATCATCACAGGCATTTTATAATGGAAATGAAAATTTTTTCGTTTAATAATTATTGGACCACTTGGCAACGTCATACACCGTTAGGTTAGTTAACTAACGGCAGAGCGGTCGCATGATCTTCTTAATTATTAAACGTATAATAATCAAATAATCCAAAATGCGATGATTTATAAAGCATGTAATTAATCAGGATTTAACGAAGAAAAATCTTAATTAAATCTGAAAAAGAATTTGTAAAAACAAAATTTTGTGGAAAACCCCTAGTTAGGGTTTTTGGAGGCGGTCTACCGTGCGATCACATGCAACCTGCTAGGGTTTGCGTCGCGTGGGATGCCGTTTCTGTCGGCTAGGGTTTGTTCGCACGCGCGGGGGGTTAACACCGCCGCCGCCGCTGCTGGCGGCGGCGCCTGCTGCCGCTCCTGGCGGCAGCGCTGGCTGCCGTCGGAGCGGCAGCGGCACGACGCCGCTTCTGGCGACGGGAAGATCGCTATGGGGGTTTCGTGCGTTCGTGTCTTATGGCCGCGTGACGACGAAAAATCCCCTGTATGGTTTGAAGATTTAGGGAAGAAGATCATCAAAACGGAATTTTTATAAAAAAAAGTTATTTTTAGTGTTCAAATCAGCGTTTTAAAGCGTAAAAATTAATTTTTAGTGATAAAAACGTCGATTTATCATTCAAAGGTTGATTTAGCATGTAGATCTGATCCCTTAAATAATAGCCATCTATTATTTATAGGGGGAACTTACACACACTAAAAAAACTAGCACATATTTATCTGATTTTGAGTTAAATGTAGTGAGGGAATCAAATATGTTCATATACCAATTACGATGTGCTTGATAAATGAAACACATTGATTGTGTTCGGTTGAGAATGAGATTAAAACGGATTAAAAGCCTTCAAATGAAACTCCCAAGGTCACAGCTAATAACTTTCATACAGTTAGCCGGCGATGAGCAATGTGGGAATTGACCACATACATTTAAAAAGGGATTCATGGCTTCTTTAAATTTTGACATTCATGAATCGAGGGAGGAGAGGTTGAATGCAAGAGTAGACGGCATCTCCAAGTTCAATGCTGATGGTTAGCCTCCATTTACTGCAACAGCACTACAAACGTCTGAGTGCATGTCTCCCTCCCTCCTATTAAGGTCCCATTTACTCTTGAAGTACTAGATAACATAGCTAGTGTACACAAATGCTCCTCCTCCTCGTTTATTATGATCCTAATAAAAGAACCCAACTGACAGAGAACCATAGTGTTCGATGGTAAGTTCTTTGTTTTAACTTGTTGTGAGGTGCTGGATAAACTTCGTCGCCACGTAGGGTCTGTTCTTTTGTCAAGAATAGAGTCGAGAATGAGAATAGGATCACTATTCCTGCACTATTCACTCTATTCCAAGTTTGTAATCCAAGCGGTTGTTCTTTTGAGCGTGGAATAGAATTCTACGTGGCTATTCCAATTTGGTAAGGGATGGACTACATGCACCTCATTTTGAGGTGCAGGGAAGGGACGTTTAGCTTAAAGTAGAAAAAAAAAATCAATTTACCTTTCACGTCGATTTCTCTATCCTCTGATTTTTTGCTATTTTTAACCCATGTCACATCCTGCACCTCACTTTTGAGGTGCAGTTAGTCCTGCTCTTTGGTAATGATGAGCACTTTTGTATTCCAAGCTTTTTGCTTGGAATACAATGGAATCCTTGGGAATGGTGGGCCACACTCTCTCATATCTCTCTATCTCTTCCCTCCAACTCATCCCCTTTCCACTTTTTCATTCCAACTCTCCAATCCCAAAAGAACACAAGAATAGAATGTGGACCCCACTTTCTATTCCAAACCCCACTTTCCATACTCTATTCCACCCAAAAGAACACAAAACTCCATTTTCTCTCTCCTTGGAATACAAACTTTCCCATATTCCATTCTTCCCTATTCCAGCAAAAGAACAGGCCCTTAGTCAAAAAAGTGAATAGACCGATGTGGGTGGTTACTGTGCAAATCTCATGTTGCTTTTCACAATGTTGGAATCTGATACTACTTGTTGGGGGTTATACCAATCGTATCGTGGAATTCTAATATCGTTGTGATAACGAAGAAAGCAAAAGACAATTCGCTACAAAACCAACAACGCAAGTAATAATATGAATGTATCGCAAAACAAAAGAAATCACGCATCTGACACCAAAGGGTTATTCTTTTTCCATCAAATACTTGGTGTACATCTAGTTGGAGAGATCATTAATGCTTCAATATCTTTAGATTACAAGGTATGTCGTTTGGTTGTAGGAAAACAACCAAAACTTGATAAGAAATCGAAGAAGAAACTATGTAGTAAACCTCTCTACCAAGCCCCCACAATGCCCTCAGTTTGCCCTCTGTATATTCTACAGGTAGCCACAAACTTTACAAAGAAAACTGCACAAGAATCGCTCGGGAATTCAAAATCAAAAACCTAGCCGAAACATTGCTTTTATAGCTAACGGGTTTGTCGGTCAAACAGATCTGAATCCGATAAGTAATCGGACTCTCGTAGCCGCCCGAAACCTGCTTTTCTTCTGCGCCGGTCATCAAAGGTGTGATGCGATCCTACACGTGGCATGCGAAGCTCCCGTCCGATCAGCACTTTCGCAAAGTGTTGGGCCAAGTTGTCTGTGTGGGCCGATGGGCCTTGCTCCGCTCGCCATGAAGTTGGGCCAGCCTGCTTCGCTCTGGCGCTGGCGGGCCTCGCCTGGGGCCACAATGTGCCGCACATGCGGCAGCCAGCGGCCCGTCCGCGGTGTGTCAATCTTTGGGTTTTATTTAATTCCCGAATTAAACTGGGTTGGGCTGAGAATAAAATCTTGTATTGTTCTCCGAAACATCTTCTCTAAAAATCCTGATAAATCCAAGATTCATCACGAGATATTTTTTGACGTTTTGTGTCGCATTTTTTCAACTCATTTGGATCATGTAGAGAAAGGCATCAATGGTGCCATAGAGCTGCATTATCGAGCCAAAACATTGGATGTGCTCTTGGGGGGTCTTTCAAGCCATCATAACCATCCAAGGTGGGAGCTTAAGTTTTAGGAGAAGTGGTTCCTACAAAATCTTTGCACTCAAGGGGTTCCCCTAGTTTCAACCCCTAGGCGTGTGACTTCTCCTCCTTGCCGTTGGACCTTTTTGCCAACATCGGAGGTAGCCTGGCAAGTCTGCTAGAAAATCTTGCTTAGTCTAATGATCCTATTTCGCGTTACATTTATAAGGTAATCGAATAATATGCAAGTAATTGTTTTACAACATACCTTAAGGCCTTGCTTTGGGTAGTTATAAACAGATGGAAGTGTAGTTGGGTCTGAGCTAAACCTCGTTTGATTCTAGAGATCAAGGACTTCGTACCAAAACTTAAAAACTAAGCTTCTCCACAAATCAAATGCTGGGAAACAGATTTGTGACTTATCTCTGCCCAGAACAATTAACAGGTAACCTGAAGACAAAAAAGAACTGAGTTGCACAAACTATGCATCAAAGACCCAGTAATCACTGTCTCCAGTTTTAATCAAAGCTTGTCCTTCTCCAAGGGACTGAAGCCATATGTACAGTTACATTGATAACCAATACTCAAGACAGAAAGTGATAAAACATAGATACAAGTCTCAGTCCTGTAAACAGACTGCAACGAGACCAATTTATTACAATCACGATTAACCGGGAAGTGTGCGCTGAGCGCAGGGGTCAAGCGAAAATAGGAAGAACACGGCACCATAGAAAAGTTTCTTCCAGGAGTGGCAGTAGACGAGCTTCGATGGAGATTGCTTTGTCCTGCAAGTTTACAGACTTGTAACTTCTATGCGGGGATGACAAAAATTAAACTGAGGGCAAAACAAGGAAATATTCAGCGGAAAAGTAAATCAAATGTGTTCTGTGACAAGAAAGAAACAATCCTTCAAAAATCAATAGAAGCAACATTTGGAGTTTTAAAAAAAGAGTTTCATTGCATGTAGAACTCGATTGCAGCTAGCCTATTCCGCAACATGCATGATGCAGCTGCAGCAGAACTCAATATGCCATCTGGTTTCCATATGAAGGCAGATAGCAAAAATTCAAATGGATATGATGCAAGGACTAACATAATCTACACGATTGATTCCATACTTTGTTTATTTTGATTTTTATTTGACTTTCAGTTTCACGTGTTACGCATATGCTTTTTATTTTATAGTTTTTATTTTATTTTTTAAGTCAATCTATGAGTCGCATGTGTTGTGTGCGTATCGTTGCTCATAAAAATTGATGTACTGAAAACTTTCAAGATTAGAGAGTGAATTAAGAAAATTAGTTTGTTGAGAATTTCCAGTTTGGTATGTCAGTGGCCCTAGTTTTCTCGAGAAATCTCTTTGCTCATAAGATGACAGTGGGTGTGATAGATCCAGCACTTCATTATGTGTTTTAGGCCCGTAGAGGCATTTTGGGCCTTTTGTGGTATTTTATTATTGTAGGTGCTTTTGTGTAATTTTGCAAATTGGGATTAGTATGCAAGTCCCATGGTGCGGCCGGCCCTAGGCATGCATATTTTGAGAATAAAATTGATAAAGTGAGGCGAGAGTTCCTCGTTCTAAAGGAGAGTGCAGACGTCCTCTTTAATCGGCATCTTGGGAGGACGATCACCCCTATAATATAATTGTGATCAAGGTACCTCTTTTATTTTCAGTTTTCCTAATAAAATTTCAGATCTTGTTTGGTTCCTCTCAATTTGGTATCAGAGCATCTACGATCCATGGCTGCGGCAATGAGATCCAAAGATCGTATCGACGCGGTGAAGGAAAAATTCAACGGCGAACTAAAAAGCGTGAAGCAAACCATATCGAAGCAAGGATTAATGCTCTCATGAAGCAAAGCGAAGCTCTAACAAAGTTGGTCGAAGATCAAGGGAAACGAGGAGAAGTCCTAGAGCGCCTCATGCAATAATTTGTGGCGGTTAATCAATCCAAAGACGGCAAAAACCATAATCAAGAAAAAAAAGGCATCACCTTTGGACAAGGGCAAGGAGAATATGGAGGATTTCGAGAAAGAACTTTTTTCTGACGCCGACTACTACTTCGAGTAGGACGAGGAGGAGGCCACGATGAACTGCAACGATTCGGGAAACACTAGGATGCCAAGCCACGTCCTGAAAGCACGTGCATCGGCAACCAAGGGGCTGCCGCCCCTGCAGATGCCCCTACAGGGGCCGCCACCCCTGCAGAACCCCCCAGGGGTTCGGCAAGGGGCGCCTACCCCTGCTGAAGGCCCATCAGTGGCCTTCGCCCCTTGCAGACCCCCCAATGGTTCGGCAAGAGGCACCGACCCCTGCAAAGGCCCCAACAGGGACCGCCACCCCTGGCAGAGCCCCCACAGGGGTTCGGCAGCGGGCACCGACCCCTGCAGAGGCCCCAGCAGGGGGTGCCGCCCTTGGCAGACCCTCCCCCACAGAACTTCGACTGGGAGCGCCAACCTTCCTCGCCCTAAAACATCAAAATCTGGGTCTTTTGGCGGCGAAGCAGTTTTGGCTAGGACTCGTGTAGCCGACGGGGGCCCCAAGCCCCCCCAGGATGCGTTACGACAACGAGGAGCCTCCAGGGTACTTGTGGGAGCCAGGTGACGACGCTGATGAATTTCGAGCGCCCCACGGCCCTCAACATGCTACACAGACCCGACGACGACCACCCCCGACTTATGAGGAGTACCCATGAGACTACGGTGGAAGGGGGCATGGAGCAGTATGACCAGGGTTTCTATGATGGCGGCGATGGCTGTGGAGACTACGAAGATCGAGATGGGGACCCATGGAGGGGATTTGAGCGACACGGCAGAGATGGCAGCAATACCATCAGCCTAGGCACGTAGGGGGACGAGCAGACCAGGGGGCCTTTAGGGCAAACAACAGGATCCGAAAGCTGAAAATGCATATATTTGAGGGAGAGGATCCGGTGGCATGGATTTATAGGGCTAAGAGGTTTTTCAGGGTGTCCAACATGACGGAGGAGCAGAAGGTTAAGGCGGCAGCAGTGTGTTTAGATGGGAAGGCCCTCGCGTAGAACCAGTGGAGGGATGAGAGGCGGCCTTTTCGTTCATGGGAGGAGATTAAGAATGTGTTGGTAGAAAGATTCCGTGACACTCACTTGGGGAATTTACGGGAGCAGTTGCTTTCCCTCAGGCAGGATGGCACAATGAGTGACTACAGGGAAAGGTTCGAGGCATTGTCAGGACGAGTGTGTAGAGTATCTGATGAGAAGATGGAGAGCATCTTCATGACGGTGCTGAAGGCTACCATTTGCACAAAGGTTCGCAGAAAGAAGTCTCATGACCTAATAGAGGCCATGGAGTATGCCCAGATAGTGGAAGGATCGATTGGTAGAGACAAAGAAATCTGGAGGAATTGGATGTGGTTCCTCTTCTCACAGCCAGCTAGGGCTGTTGACGAACGAGCTTGAACGAGCTTGAACAGTGTGCTTGGTTTTGTTCATGAACAAAATCCATGTTCAAGCTCTGTTCGTTTACTAACCGAGCTCTAAAAACATGTTCAAGCTTGTTTGTTAAGCTTACCGAACGAACGTAAATGAACATAAACGAACGTAAACCGAGCTTACCGAACGAACGTTCTGTTCATTAACAAGACTTATCGAGCTTGTTCGTGAGCTTGTTCGTGAACATGTTCGGGAACGTGTTAACGAACACACAATCAATCTTGTTCATGAACAGATTTGCAAACAAACGAACGAACAATGGCAATGGACCAAAAGAGAGCTGGGAGCCTGTGAGTTTAGGAGTGGGAAGATGGGAAGTTGAAGAGGTGGATATGTTTAATTCAATTTGAGGAGGTGAGTGTTTAATTTTAATTTTAGTTCACTCAAGCCCTTGTTCACGAACACTTAACGAGCTTATTCATGAACTTCACTTAACGAGGTTATTCACGAACACTTAACGAGCTTGTTCACAAACATCACTTAACGAGCTTGTTCACGAACACTTAACGAGCTTGTTCATGAACACTTAACGAGCTTGTTCATGAACACTTAGCGAGTTTGTTCACGAGCTTGTTTACGAACACTTAACGAGCTTGTTCATGAACATAAATAAACGAACATAGTTATGTTCAAGCTCTGTTCGTTTACTAACCGAGCTCTAAAAATCTGTTCAAGCTTGTTCATTAAGCTTCCCGAACGAACGTAAACGAACATATACCGAGCTTGTTCACGAGTAGTTCGTCGAACGTTCTGTTCGTCAACAGCCCTACAGCCAGCCCACGGGTGGAGGACAGCAGAAGACCATGACAGGGACAGACCAGACCAGTCAGGAGAAGAGCGGGGTGCCACCACAAGAAGGGTAGTTCAGAAAAATGACGGACTCGGAGATGTGGGAGAGGAAGTAGATGGGGCTGTGCTTTAGATGCGACGAGAGATTCACCCCCAGTGCACTATTGCGGAGTGTGCAAGCTTCAGATACTGCTAGTGGGCAAAGAAGGTGAGGATATAAAGTAGGAAGAAGACCCGGAGGAGACGTACATCTCCACGTGGATTAGTACCACCGCAGACTTCATGCACCATCTTGAGAACAAAGTGGTTTTCGGGGATGGAGAAATGATAGATTCGGCACTTCATTATGTGTTTTAGGCCCGTTAGGGGCATTTTGGGTCTTTTGTGATATTTTATTATTGTAGTGGCTTTTGTATAATTTTGCAAATTGGGATTAGTATCTAAATCCAATGGTGTGGCTGGCCCTAGGCATGCATATATTGAGAATAAAATTGATAAAGTGAGGAATAAGTTCCTCGTTCTACGGGAGAATGCAGACGTCCTCTTTAATCTGCGTCTTGGGAGGGCAATCACCCCTATAATTGTGATCAAGGTACCCCATTTTGTAGTTTTACTAATAAAATTTCATATCTTATTTGGTTCCTATCAGGGTGCCTGAGGTGATTGGACGTGATGTTCAAATTCTATTATTTTATTTTTCCAAGCCCCAATTTCATCCCAAATTTCCAAGCCCCAATTTCATCCCAAATTTCTAGATTCATCCCAATTTCTTAATTTTCCATCACCAAACCAATAAATATATATTAAACATCTAGATATACACCCGTTCCACATCAGTTTTGATATCAAAACTTAAAATCCTATTCTTTTTTCCATCACCATCTTCATCTTTTCCCTCAAATATAAGAAAGAAAACTGAAACACTAACCCTGGTAGCATTTAGTTCAAAAAACCTAACCCTAGCCCTTTCAATTCAAAAAACTCAAACCCTAACCCGAGCCGTCAGCCCCTATTCCAATTAGTTTTTTGGGGTTTTGAAGAAAAAATCAGAAATCCAAAAATAAAAATTAAAAAATCAAAGTAAATCAAAGTTGTCACTTTTCATCTTCTTCATCCTTGGATCTACCCAAACACATCTCATTTCACCATCTTCTGCATCATCTCCATGCCTCGCTAACGTCAACATTCACACCCCCATCATCATCGATCTGCCCTCCCTCGAATGCCTTGGCCAATCTAGGCACAAAGCACCACAGCCAACTTCGTTGGGAGTTTAGGTTTGCCGCCTTCATCCGGATCAAAAACAATAGTCGATCTCTTCATCGTCGAAATTTTCTACAATCTTTGTCGTTACTCCTCGTCAGGTTTCTAATCGCTACGGTCACCGACAACACTCGCTACTGCCTATGTTATCACCAGCATCGACTAAAACCACCGTAGCCTCGACAATCATCGATCACATATTCATCTTCCAGGAGCAGCTCAGACTCGAGCTAATTTCAATCTTTCAGATTGAACAAGCCAAATAAAAGATAGATCGGATCCGAATAAGAGATAGATTGGCTCGAATTGAGCCAAAACATTTATTGGTTCCATTTAAGCCCGACTTAAGCCGGCCAAGCCGGATGAAGCCAGCTGAACTTAGCTGAGCTGTAGATCGGTTAAGGTTGAGCCTCACAGTTCATCGTCTCAGTCCGAGCTGAATCAGAGCTGCACATAGCAGTCAGCTGCAATTTTGGATGATTTTCGGGCCGATTTTGAGTCTTTATCACGTGGATTTTTAGCTTGCAGCCTAGGTGATTGTTCACCAAAGATTCCTACAGGTTGTGTATATCACGTACATGCTTTTCATGGCCTTTCGTAATTTCCAATCTTGTCATTGCTAATTTGATTCACATGTTACATGAGCCACCATGTAGTTGCCAGAAGAGTTCGAGCAGTCTAATCTGGTTGCCTGTGATAGCTTGCATTATTACCATTCACCAGAGACGAATGTTTTAAAGCCAATGAAAATGATGGAGATCAGATTTCACAATTGATTCTAGACTCAGTTTATTTTGATTTTTATTTGAGTTTGAGTTTCACATGTTGCGCACGTGCTTTTTTAGTTTAGAGTTTATTTTTATTTTTAGTCTGCCTATGATACCTATGAGACATTTTGTGCACATAGCTTTGCCTATGAATACGGATGTACTGAAAACTGATAAGATTAGAGAGTGAATTGGAGAATTAGTTTATTGAGAAAAATTCTAATTGGTTCATGAGCCTTAGTTTTTTTGAGAAATCTCTTTTCTTGTGAGTTGTTGAGAGTGAGCGCATAAAGAGTCTGGATGTGATGTCTAAATTCTATCCTTTTATTTATCCAAAAATCCTAATCTTTATCCCAAATCCCTAGTTTCATCCCAATTTCTTAATTTCCCACCACCAACAAGCTAGATCTAGATTTAACACCTAGATTTCCATTCGTTCAGCAACACACCCTTTCGAAATAAACAATTCCTCAGCTCCTATGAATATAATAATTCTTTTACGAAACTTATGGCAATAATAACAGTGTTTAGCATCGACATGCAGTCACTGTGACTTATCTTGATCTATTATAAAATAAAAATGATGATGGCAAGCAATGACAGTAGCATTTAGATAGAGAGTAGGTAAATAAGAGTAGTAAAATTGAAAGGTCAAAGGATGATTAATACTCCCTTCATTGCCTGCAATAACCAAGTAACAGTTTGACCAACAAACCATAGGTTGATTTGCTCAAATTATAGTTACAACTGTTAGGTGAACTGCAAGAAAAACAAAGTCATAAAAAGCTCGCCTGCTGCAGCTGCAACTACACATAGGGCATAAATGAAAATCAAGACAATAACACAAAACCTTTTAATTCCTTGTTTTAAAGTACTTTATTGTCACAGCAATAATTCCTGCAAGTTCCTATATTGAATTCAACATCCATTGCAAAATATTGCTTCTAAAAATTAAGAACCAGAAAACTACTTTTTGCAATTTTAACATGACATGTCACTAGCTTCAGCGATAAAAATAAACAAAAGAAAGTGGTTGATTTATGAGACAAATAAAAAGCATCATCTTACCTTGGCTGGAGCTGTCAACTTGGGTCAGTGTCTGTACTATATTACAGTGTATGCCATCCAAATATCAATTTCTTGACCGGTTAAACTCATGTACTATCAAATTCTTCTCCAACATCATCGTTGCCATCTTCACTACAATCGCTCATATCAGCATCACTGTCATCACTCATGCTATTGTAGCTAACTTGATCAGAGCTTATTTGAGGAACTTCATGGGAATTCCAATCAGGAGGAAATGTCTTCTGCAATGCTTCCGTCAGTTCTCCGCCACTTCTCTCAATCTTTCTCAGACACCTCGACCAGTGAACCGCTGTTCTCATGTCAACAGTCAAGTCACGCTCCACCATTTCTTTACAGATGCCCATGATTCCAGAGTATATGTATTCTTCAGCAACAGTTGCCCTAGATAGAAGAGATGTCATTAAGCAATGATAAGCTGCTTTATCTGGCTTAAGTCCTGACAATTTCATCTCTTCAAAGCATCTCAAAGCTTTCTCCGGAAGTGATGTGCGCGCCCAGCCCTTAACTAATGTAGTATATGTTCTAATGTTAGGCTTCACTCCAGCGGCCTCCATTTCTTCGATAATCTTTGATGCTCTCTGCACATAGATACCATATAGTAAGAGTTTTTTTAATGAAAATAACAAATTACAATCAAATATTTATGCTACTCTACTCTTCACTTCAATCACCAAATCAGGTCCACGAGGAACAGATTTTTGGCACATTAGGACAGGTATCAGAAAAAAAAGCAGCTTCAGGGTTGTGATTAATATCAGATTATGAGAGTTATTTCTTCTTGTTGAAAAATCAAAAAGCAATTACCAATGAAAGGAAATATATTTGTTTTAAATTGCAAGCCTGAAGTTCAGCTTCTAATCAATAGGAATGCATGCATCAGAGACCAAGCAACACTTTATTTGGGTGTCATTTTAGCACGCCACATCATTTCATCTATCAACAATTTTGTTGACTAGCTGTAAGGCGACTAGACTATCGCAGATGGGAGCAGTGACAAGACTAATCCTGTCCTAGACTGCCTCAATTTAATCACCGGTTTACACCAGCAAGTACATTCTATCATCATGTTTGTTATGTGACCTAATCATTGAATTTACACTAAATACTGAGATGTGATAACTAAATGGAACAAAGTATAATAAAAACTTTGGCTATCTACTCTTTCCATGGCAGGAAGTACAAGAATAGTAAATGGAACAGTCTAGAATGACAGAAACAAAGCAATTATCTAACCGAAGTCATTACAACTTTTCTATAAATATGTAAAAAATATACCAGCATATCGCCAGCTTTGCAGCATGCATTTATGTATGAAGTGTATGTATGGATGTCAGGAAGAACTCCATCTTGCTTCATTTGTTGTATCAAATCGGCAGCCTCCCACATGTCTCCTCTCCGAGCCCATCTGCAATAGGAAGCAAATAAACCTTTGATTCATAAATACTCGAACTGCAAAGGAGGCAAATATCACACAGAAAGCAAAAATACATGACTGCATGTGAATAACTTCTAAAGATAAACATGAATCAATAATATAATATTATGCCAACCTAGACAATTAAACTACATTATATCATAATTTACAGGTTTACCATACATTATTTTCATGGAAGACAGTTATACCATTCTGACACAAGCAAGTATAAATAGATGAAATTGGACAATATGCAAGTATTCAACATCCAGCAACAAACCCTATTATCTATTTCTTGGCAAGAATATATCAATCAACACATACCCATCAATAAGAATGTTATAGACATAAGTATTCCTTGGAATCTTTTTAGTACTCATGTCCCTTGTGACTGCTAAAGCACTTTGCATCCGACCAGCCTTGCAGCATGCCTTGAGTAATGCCTCGTAGGTAAATACATCAAGCTTCAGACCACCCTCTTTAATTTTAGTAAAATACTCAAAAGCTTTCCCCGTATCACCAACAGAAGCATATCCTTCCATTATAGTTGTGTAGGTATGTTCATTGGGAGCTATCCCAGCTAAAATCATCTTGTCAATTACATTAACAGCCTTGTCCATCTGAGCAAAATCAAAGCACAACAGATCTGATATTAATTTATCGTCAATAGAATCTCTATCAACCCCCCCCCCCCCCCCCCCCCCACACCCACACACACACACAACCCCAAAAAAAACCCCACGCAAACGATTTACCTGATATTTACGAGCAAGACCAAGAATAAGAACATTGTAGGTCTCTACAGTTGGAATGCAACCAGTTTGTCTCATTAAATCAAAAATTTCTAAAGCTCTTTTCATATCACCAGATGCTGCATATCCATATATGATTGGCCTAAACGTTCTAGATGAAGGCCTATGTCTCTCCTTCTGCATCCTGTCAACAATATGACATGCTCGTTCGATATTACCCATCTTACAAAAAGCATTGATAATAATATTGTAAAGGACAGCATCAGGCTTTAGGCCTGCTTTCTGCATTTCCTCAAAAATGGTAAAAGCATTTGCGAAATCATTTAATTGGATAAAGCCGTTGATCAACATTGAGTAAGTTTTGCTGTTGTGCTTGATGCCACATGATTCCATTGTTTTGCTAATCTCTACAGCTTTTGAGACCTTTTCAATCTGAAAGGAAGAGCAATAGCATCATTAAATTCATAAGCACTATTTTATTAGAACCTCCAACAATATGACAGGTCCATGTATAACATAAATGATATCTTCAAGTACACTACAATAGTGTCTACCTTAGTATACATATTTATAAGACAACCGTAAGTAATCACTGACGGTGTGAAACCACATTCCTGCAGAAATATACAAAGGAAATAATCAGCACACATACAGGCACCATTATCATCAACAACAAAAAAGGAAATCAGAGGAAATCAAATTTAGAAAGTCGCCTGATATGGTAGAGTTCTTAAAAAGAAGACAGAAGAAAAGGATGGGGGGAAACAGTTCAATCACACATTGCTAATTACCTTCAGCCTTTCAAATACAATCAAACATTTTTCCTCATCACGAATATTTGTGTAACCATCCATCATTGTATGATATAAATCAATAGGGGCATCAATTCCATCTTCTTCCATTTCCCTCACTAAGTCTTCAGCTCGAGCCATGTTACCATTTTGGCTGTATAAGTACCAAAAGTTTCATCAGTTGCATTCCAAAGATTATAGTGGTTCATCTGACCATTCCTACGACTATGTGTGTGTGTGTGTGTGTGTGTGTGTGTGTGTGGAAGAGTTAGTTCACCAAGCTGTTGCGTGCAGTAAAATCCAGCCCCGTGTTCTAAGTATAATGCTACCAGTAGAAAGAAACTCCAAGTCCAATAGAAAAAAATCTTATGAATTTTGTGGTATGGTAATTCTGAAATTTCTACATGGATCCATATAAAATTCAGTCGACTATGAGAGGGTTTGTGCAAGGGGGTAGGTAATCCGAAAGGTAATGGTGCAATCCAAAAGGAAATGGTGCAACAATTTGACCATACAAGGCAATCAGACGGAGCATTAATTAAACTAATTAAGCTTCTTGTTTCTAGTGAATACTTGTTAACACATAAAACATAACATTAAAAAGGATCCAATGGACTCTAGTATACATAAAAAATACTAACCAATGAGCATAAATAATATTGCTATATATGACAGCATTCAGCGACATTAGCTTCTGTTTTGCCTCCTTAAACAAATTATCTGCAGATCTTTCAAAATAACAGAAATTAAATTAGCAAAGACTTAAAGTGTGTAAACAAACTGTCAGATCATTAACTGAACAACCATCATTGTTAAGAACAACCATAAGATGTCTGTAGCATATATCAAATATAATGAAAAAAATAATTCTTCAATCAATGGCTTCTTGAGATTGGAGTCAAAATAAAAGGAATGGAATTAATTAGATTGCTATGTGTATATACATCTAAATCTAATAGATGTACAGTACAATACATATTGTAATTTGATCAGTATGAAGTTTAGATTTGTATACAAAACAACTTTGTATAATAAAACAATAATATAAAAGTAGCTAGTTGTAGAAAGAACTATATATAGTTCTTTCTACCACACTAGCTTAGTAGATACTAGATCCTTTTGATTCTAGCCCAATCATTTCATTTAAGACTCAGAGTTTGAATTCCTTCCTACAATAATATGAAGTAGCTCTTTTGGCTGGAATGGTTGATGTTTGATACCTGACTACACTTGTTATTGTGACTAATCTTTTTTGTCTCAAGCACAGGTATTTTACAAATTATCACAAAATCAATTACAATAACATTTGAGATATATACTTCAATATCATGGCACCTACTACTTGTCCAAAATAGGTGTCTTGATATTATCATTTCTTTAATCAGCAGCACTGCACTTTGTATGATACCGAAAAATTCAAATTGAAACATTACCGATTTACTTTGAATTTATGAACAGTTTTTTATATCATTGAATGGACAAAAAAAATCAAATCGATTTATACAACTAACAAATTGATTTATAACTACTCAATATGCATTCATTTTTAATAATCAATCCCTTTCAATTTCAATTATAACAACGTATAAAAATTACTGTGACTTCTACGAAAATGTAAACACTTTTTAGGTACAGAACTAATATGATATTGTTATTGATTTTGTGATAAATTGTAAAATACATATGCTTATTTAACAAATTATCACAAAATCAATTACAATATAATAAACTGATTACAAATGTCTTCAATATCCTACTTGTCTCAAGTATATGTATCATATAAATTATCAAAAAATCAATTACACCATCATTTGAGATCCGCACTTCAATATCATGGCACCAACTATTTTTCCAAAATAGTAGGTGTCGTGATATTCTCATTTCTTTAATCAGCATAACTTTGTATGAGAAAAAAATTCAAATTAGACCCATTAACAATTTGCTTTGAATTTGTGAACGGCTCTTCACTTTTTATATCCAGTGATATTCCTTACATGAAAAAGAAAATCAAATTGATTTATACGACTAACAAATTAATTTATAACTAATCAATATTCATTCATTTTTTAAATAATCAATCCCTTTCAATTTAAATTAAAACATATAAAAATTATTATGACTTCTAAAGAAATATTGACACTTTTGATGTACAGATCTTGTAAATGATATTGTAATTATTTTGTGATAATTTGTAAAATACATATGCTTATTTTACAAATTATATTTGTCTCAAGGAAATGCATTTTATAAATTACTACAAAATCAATTACACCATCATTTGAAATATGTACTTTAGTATCATGGCACCTATTATCTCTCCAAAATATTAGGTGTCGTGATATTCTCATTTCTTTAATCAGCATCACTTTGTGGTAGACCGGAAAATTCAATTAAAATTATTAACAATTTATTTGAATTTGTTAACGGTTCTTCACTTTTTATATCCAATGATATTTTGTTTCCTTACGTGAAAAAAATTAAATTGATTTATATGACTAACAAGTTGATTTATTACTAATCAATATACATTTACTTTTTAAATAACTAATCCATTTCGATTGCAATTATAACATATAAAAATTATTATGACTTCTAAGGAAATCTTGACACTTTTGACTCAAAAAATTAGGTTTCATCCGATACCCTTCGGTATTAGGCGTTTCATCTCGAGTTTGGTGCAAACCGAAACGAAATGACGTTGGTTTCTTGGTTTCGGCCGCAACAATGGTATCGAACGTTTTGTCTCGATTTCGGTGCAGACTGAGACAAAACGACGATGGTTTCTCGGTTTCGACTGGAACGGCATCGTTCCAGTTGGAACGAAATGGAAGAAAGAGGAAAAAATAAAAGAAAATAGAAATAGGAAAAAATAAAATAAAGAAGATTTACCTCTTCCGCAGTCGCCGTCGTCGTCGAGCCCATTTCGTGCAACGAGTAGCTGCCTCCTGTAGATTTTACAGGATCGATCCCCGCCGGAGCCGCCGCCAGCAAAGATGGAACAAAGGGCTTAAGCCCTTCTTTTCCAGCGCCTGCAAACACCAAACAAAGGGCTTCCTTCTTTCATTGTTTCATTTAAATTAAAGCAAAGTGAGTGCTTTAACAAAATTACACATTTTGCTAACATGTTACATTTATTTACAAGTTTGACATTATCTTTTATACCGTTTAAGAGAAGGGTATGGACAACTTGTATATAAATGTAGGGATTAATGGGTATCATACGTCATATGAGACATTGCCTCATATTCCCTCTCACATAAAACAACCAAGTACAAGCTCACATGGGCTTGTACTTGGTTGTACTTAGTTGCTTTATGTGAGAGGGAATATGAGGCAAGGCCGCATATGACGTATGATAGCCATTATTCTCATAAATGTAACTTGTTATCAAATTTTGTAATTTGACTAGCACACTAATCTTTTATTCACCTTACACATTTTGCTACTCGTGTTACATTTAATTACACGTTTGCCATTATCTTTTAGCAATGGAATGGCAAACTTATAAAAAAGTGTAATATGTTAGCAAAATGGGTATCGTGAATAGCAAAATCTGTAAATTTCTTCTAAATAAATAATAGAATATATGTACTTTATTTTAGTTAATATTTTTAATAAAATATACATAATACTTCTACATAAATGATAGAATATAACTAATACTTCTACATAAATGATAGTATTATGCATTAATGTTTTAGTTAGTATTGATATTAATATTTTAGTTAGCATTTTTGATAGTATAAAATTACTAAAATTGTTGATAAGGACGAAACCGAACCCACCGAAATGGAAAAACCTGACCGAAACTTAAAATTTACAAAAGACTGAAACCAAAACCGAGACCTCAAACCTTGTTTTGATGTACGGATCTTAATTGATATTGTAATTGATTTTATGATAATTTGTAAAATCCATATGCATATTATACAAATTTTCACAAAATCAATTATAATATAATAAATTGATTTTAAATGTCTTCAATATCTTATTCGTCTCAACCATATGTATTTTTACACATTATCACAAAATCAATTACAATATCATTTGAGATTTCTACTTTGTTATCATGACACCTACTATTTCTTCAAAATATATCTCAAATGATATTGTAATTGATTTTATATCATATAAAAATTATTGTGACTTTTACGAAAATGTTGACATTTTTTAAGTGCAAATCGCCAGTTAACATATTGTTCTTAATTCCCAACCTTGTTAAACGGTGCTCAAGAGAAGTATGTTGTATTTGATTATACAGAATAAAACTGTAGTCTGTAACTTGAAAAAGAATGATGTAAATTATGATATACTCATAGCTAATATATTTGCCACATCCTATGAGGTTTATAGGAATTTCATTAGGCACCTCTTCATGTGAATCAACCCCTGAATAGTCTATAAAAAAGACAATCACTGAAAGAAGATAAACCGACTGGAATCAGCACAATCCATGATATTATTGTGACTGAAGCAACACAGTTGACAACATTAAAACATTTGAAAGACTAGGTTGAGAAAAAAAAAGTCTAATGGTAAATTTTGATATTGTCAATATTCCATTCAGATTTGTCAAGAATTGAAGGGTACCTGCCAAACCATGCTCATTGACAAGAGTGGTTATAAGAAAACCTTAAGGACATGTTTTCGCTAGCGAACCCTCAACCTGGGTTTCAGTTCTGCTGTTTCAACAATTTCAATAGTTCCATTAGTTTTAGAATGACAGCCGTTATTGCATTGTCTAATTTAAATTCACGAATTTAGACATGATTAACTCTCGACTGGTGAGATCTCAAATGGGGTTGCATATGAGCAGATACGGAGCATTTACGTTGATATCCAAATCAAAATACAAAGGAATTATACCCATCAGAGCCCGCTTTGATGTCTAGACAGGTAAAGAAAATAGCAATCTCTCATATCCGAATTTGACAGAATTTGCATAATTTTTGAATAAAGTAGAATCTGGACAATAGAAAGATAATTTGTAAAAAAACAGAATGACTTTTTATGTAAACTCGTTGAAATTGATACTTACAATGCCAAATTTAAAGAGTATAGTGACTGGTCAACAAATGAGAAACACGTGTCTTTTTAACTAGCTATTTTTAATATGTCTAGTAATATAATACAAGCATGCTTAACTATAGAGGTTTTCGACGGTCTGCCCCCAACAAACAATAGCTATGGTTAACTCTTGAGTTTGTAGGAATTACATCCTAAAGATCCGTGTATCTCATATCTCATGTGGGACTATTCACTTGGGGTGTGACATGGTGGAAACCACCTTTAGAATTCATAAGGTCCATCTCTAGAATCCGATATCGCCAAGTGTCAGTATGTCAAGAAAAAGATATTCAGTATTCAATATGCAAGCACCTGATGCATACTTGAAGGCATCAAAATCAAATGGCTTTTTAATACAACTTTAGAATATGAGGATCATGATGAACAGTGTGGATCACCCATTGGAATAGTTCAAGGTGAGATTTTAGGTTGAGTTCTTAGGCAATCTTACAAAGTCAATCTTAACACCACTTCACCAATACCCGAGTGAGAACTTCCTAGGAGATACGCATCCCGAAACTGCTTCAGCTTCAAGCACACTTAACAAAGGAATTTTCAATGATTCCTGCCTCAAAAAGATTTGCTGGGTTAGTAACTTAGTTCGTGAGTTCATAGGAATTATTATATATCAAAACCCTGTTTGGTTCTTAACTCATATTGGACTATTCACCCGGGGTGTGCCATACTCCCACCATTTAGGGTATAGAACAAACAAGTCATTTAAAAGGTGAGTGTTTAAATCACATGAATTCTCGAGCAAGATCATTTTAGGATATTGCAATCATGATGATCATACGGACCATCCATTGGGATGGCTCACCTAACTTCAGCCTGATTCACTAGATGTTGCCTAAGTTGCCTTAAAAGCACTTTTCATATATATAATTGGAGTTGATAAGCGGAGATATACACTTTGTGTGTAAGCAGAACAGATATGAATTTACCAAAATTTATTGGGGTGCTGATTATGTGGGTACTGGTTATCACTATGTGTACTCACATATATAGATGCAAATAAGAAGCGGATTTGAATATCTCAAATGTTCACTGACACTACTTTCAAATTATTTTCAGTGGTAATGTTTATTGTTCTACATGCTGTAACAACATACAGAACTATATGCTATTTTAATTACTTGATTAAGTTCATGGATAATTAACAAAGTGCATATATTTCTACTTGATTGAAATGCAATGCAGTTTTGGATCCTAAATAACTGAAGTATACAAAAAGAAGACCCATTTGTATGTATCGTCAATTATAAAATATAATTTCAAATATTATTTGCAAGTTCATGGTAATAATCGGTGTTTAGACTTTAGAGAATGATTTATCTATTCCCATCAGAATCCCACATTCAAAGCGTGTTTTGATTAGGTTCACACCAAATTCAAGGCTGTCATTCTGTCAGGGCCTTGTTTACATCTGATTTCAGACCGTAAAGTAGGGATGCATATTGATATAATTATATCTGAAACCGATCCATTTTCGTATTTTGACAAATATAAATATTTGTATTTGCTCAATCTAGAACATGGATACAGATATGAAAGTGCTAAACTAACTGACATATCATAATGGATATCTGAATATCCGAATACAAATCTTGAATGTATCTATTATACAAAATAGGGATGTTTTTAATGTGTTTTCTGCCTAAGATAAACTGATTGGTGGAAAGACAGTTAAAATTCAATTTGAAAAAATCAGATGCTTGAATTAAAATTTGTGTTAGTTTTTAGGGAATTGGTTGTTTTTTTAGGGGAACATTGGGGACCCAAAAAAAAGCTAATATTTTTATCTCATCGAAACTCTAGCTATCTCTCCAACTTCTCATCTCCCTCTTAAAAGAAAATCGAGAGGCTCCAAAGAGGACAAGCCCAAAATTGGAGTTTTTTTGTTTTTTATAGGCAAATCAGTAGTGAGGAGGCTCGCCTGAACATGATCCTAAGGTTCTATTTCTATTCGATCCTTGAGGGGGACATGAAGAATGCAAAGGGATCCAAGGATTCCGCTGCGGCAATGGCGGCGGCCACATCACCGGTGTTGCCCTGTCAAAGTCTGGTGGAGAACCTGCAGCATCTCATTGGAAGTTGAACGTTGTTGTCGTTTATCTGATCAACACCATGAATTCTTTGCTGTACAGCTCTTGTTTCTGTTTTTATTTGTTCCGTGTTTTTTCCATTTATCTCTTTTCATTTCCTCTTCTTCTCATTTATCCATTTTCCATGCATGCCACATGTTTGAAGTTTTGCTTTAAACTTCAGTCAAATAACTAATTTAAACTTCAATCAATAACCAAAGTCTTACTTGACTGAAGTTTTTTTAATGGTTGTGTAGAAGTTTTGCTTTAAAGTTTGTGTTTGAAGGTGCAAAAGCTGAGACATACTTTAAACTTCAGTCTTTGATACAAATTGGCAAAAAGGAAAAAAAAACATTTTCACTGCAATTTGATTTGTGATGCATATTATGGATTCTCAGGCCTCTTGCATTTTTTATTGCTTATATTGTTAGATTGATCGTTATTTGTCTTTGTAAATCTACCAACAAAGAATCTGATGGCCCAGAGGAAGAGGAAAAAGCTGAATGATAGGCTTCATAAGTTGAGGTCGGTTGTTCCCAAGATCGGCAATGTGAATATTTTGAATCTATTTTGTAAAATTTTTGATGAAATCTGCTATTTGTGTCTCATTCGTGGGTTAACCTTGGTAGATTTTAGTCATTTAAAATTTAAATTAAATTTTGTGTTATATAGGATTAATTTAATGTTTAAGATTAGGTTGGGATCGATTGAGGACCACTGGTTTTCAGGGACTCCGCAGCAAAATAGAAAGGTGCGTTTTTTTTTTGTTTTTTTTTTCGCATTTTAGCATTTAGAACCTTTTTTTTGTTTTTCAAAAGTAACTGATAGTTCCAAAAGATTCAAATAACTAATTTTTCGCAATATAACTAGGGGAATCATATGTGTAATGATGATTGGGATTGGACCAGACATTATGCGAGCTTCAGTAAGAGGAGAAATTATTGTTGGAAGAGAAGGCTATACTACAATAGGTGGACTTTTTGTTTGCATTGAAATAAAATGTAGCAAAGCAATTATCTCTTCTTATCAAAGGTGTACTTCTCTCATATTTTGTTTAATAATTAAATTGATTAAAATCAGGTTGGTCACTGAAGAAAGACTTATTAGAGTTTAGAATCAAGTTGGGATTGATTGGGCGTCATTGGTTTTTAGGGACTGAGTAGCGAAGGATACGGACAGGAAAGAGAAAGGTAAGTTTTTTAGTATTTTAGCATTCAGATCCTTTTTTAGCTTTTCAAAATTAGTTAATAGTTCCAAAAGTTGCATATAACTAATTTTGTTCAAAATAAGTGGGGAATCATATTCGTATTGACTAGAAATAACACGTGCACATAGTGCACGGGCATCCAAAAAAACATTCACATGATACGGGACCTGCGAACAGTGGAGAAGGAGAGAGCAGAGTGGGTGTGAATGTGGGTATTGTCTGGGGGTAAAGGGGAAAAGAGTTTCAATGGGAAACATGTATATAAGGAGGTTAAAGGCGAAAAAAGTCTCAATGTTAAAACTGTAATTAAGTGGGTTGTGATTTTTTTGGTTTAGAGGCGATGTGGCATCCCATGTGAGGGTGATGTGGCATCCCTCTTGTTGCCACATGGGACAAAGGGTGTCACATAGGACAACCCCTCCACATGGGACAACCTTCTCTTTTATAGAATTGATAGCCGCCCAGAAATTTACATAAATTTAGGGGGGAAAGTATATGATAGGATTTTTATAGTTTTTGATGTAGAAAGTTAGTGTTTTGGTGGAAATAGAGGATTTTTAATAAAAGTATTGGTTCTTTTAGGGTTGGAAAGAGGATTTGGGGAAAGAAAGATTTGGTTTTTATTGATAAAAAATAACAAAGATAGTGGCCACAATTCTAAAAGTGGACCGCTCTCCCAAGCCGTCAATTATAGATGACGGTCACTGATGCGGTCGTATACCGCAGACGGCGCGCGGGCACAGGTCGGGCCACGGATCCGGGCGTGGGAGCAACCAATTGATGCGGTCGTATACTGCAGAAGGCGCAAGGACTCGGGCGTGAGAGCGGTCGTGGGTTCGACGTAGTATTTTGCTATTTTTGCTTTATGCTCTACCTTCTATGTTTATAAGTTGTTGTGTGTTTAGTAATTTATTAGGAGAGTATTTAAGGGGATTAACCCTAATTGTGTTAGCTATCGAAATATTGAGACAATTCGTCATTTGGCGGCTAGGGTTTGGGGGATTAAGCTTGATCCATCAAATCAAGTTAGAGAGAATATCTACTCCAGATTAGATCAAAATTGTCTCTATATTATTATCAATTCCAATTCCACTTTAAATTTCTTTTCATTCTTCCGCTAAAAATCTGATCTTTTGATACGATACCCTAATCGTATCAATTTGGTATCAAAGCATTAAGATCCGATGGCGGGAATTAGGGCAAAGACGGCCGCGGAACTTGTAGAAGAGAAATTCGACGGCAAATTTGAAGAAGTGAACAAGAGTCTCGACAGGCTTCAAGGCGAGATCCACGGTATCCTGCAGGAGATGAAGGGGGTTGCTAAGGCCTCCGACATCCAAGATATTCTTCAGATCCTTCGATAACAATAGAAACAACCCGAATCTTAGGCTAGAGCATCGACGTCGACAAATCTGAAATTTTCTTCAGATCCATATCTGAAATTTTCAGATCCAGATCCAGATGATTGGGGAGCATTCCCGGCGACCAATCCGCCACAGGGAGATGCATCGGCCACCGGAAGGGGTGGCCACCCCTTCGGCAGCATTTTGGGGGGCCGGTGAACCCCCAGGAGGGGCAGCCCCCCGCCCCTCCAGGGGTTGCGGCAGCCCCCCGGTGCATCAGCGGTGTGCAGTCGACCTAAAATTTGGGCCGACAGGCACCGCCGCCCCCGTGGGGGGCTTCGTCCAGCCAGCACATCCCCTTCCGAGGGACGTCCGACCTACAAGTGTGCCCGCCGCGCTTCTGCTGAGCCCGACAGCACCCTCCAATCTCGTCAGCACCACCTGGGGCACAGTATGGGCCCCGAACAGCTCATACACCATATTTTCAGCTACTGGAAGGGCCCGGAGGAGGATGCCAGCTGCGCAACGTCGACGACGATCCTCCACAGTATTTGTGGGGGCCCAACGACGCCTTTCGGGTCCCACCTTGGCCCGACGATATTCTGCCAGACGGCATTGAAAGCGGTGGAGACCAATCTCATCTATTTGACCCAAGAGAAGGCTTGCAATTTACTTGGAACGGATGGCCCACGGACATCATGCACCACCTTGAGGACAAGGAGGATTTTCAGGGGCGGAGTAATGATGCGGTCGTTACTGTAGACGGCGCGCAGGCACGGGTCGGGCCGCAGATCCGGGCGTGGGAGCAACCAATTGATGTGATCGTGTACTGCAGAAGACGCAAGGACTCGGGCGTGGGAGCAGTCGTGGGTTCGACTTAGTATTCGGTTCGACTTAGTATTTTGCTATTTTTGCTTTATGCACTATGGCAAAAACGGCCGCGGAACTTGTAGAAGAGAAATTCGACTGCAAATTTGAAGAAGTGAACAAGAGTCTCGACGGGCTTCAAGACGAGATCCACGGTATCCTGCAGGAGATGAAGGGGGTTGCTACGGCCTCCGACATCCAAGATATTCTTCAGATCCTTTGACAGCAACAGAAACAACCCGAATCTGAGGCTAGGCCATCGACGTCGACAAATCTGAAATTTTCTTCAGATCCAGATCTGGAATTTTCTTCAGATTTTCTTCAGATCCAGATCTGAAATTTTCAGATCCAAATCCAGATGATTGGGAAGCATTCCCGACGACCAATCCGCCACAGGGAGGTGCGTCGGCCACCGGAGGGGGGCGGCCACCCCTCCGGCAGCATTTTGGGAGATATTCTTCAGATCCTTCGACAGCAACAGAAACAACCCGAATCTGAGGCTAGGGCATCGACGTCGACAAATCTGAAATTTTCTTCAGATCCAGATCTAAAATTTTCAGATCCAGATCTGGAATTTTCTTCAGATTTTCTTCAGATCCAGATCTGAAATTTTCAGATCCAAATCCAGATGATTGGGAAGCATTCCCTGCGACCAATCCGCCACGGGAGGTGCGTCGGCCACCGGAGGGGGCGACCACCCCTCTGGCAACATTTTGGGGGCCGGCGAACCCCCAGGAGGAGCAGCCCCCCGCACCTCCAGTGGCTGCGGCAGCCCCCCGACGCATCAGCGGTGGGCAGTCGACCCAAAATTTGGGCCGGCAGGCACCGCCGCCCCGTGGGGGGCTTCGTCCAGCCAGCACGTCCCCTTCCGAGGACATCCGACCTGCAGGTGAGCCCGACGCGCTTCTGCTGGGCCCGACAGCACCCTCCGACCTCGTCAGCGCCACCTGGGGCACAGTATGGGGCCCGAACAGCTCATACACCATATTTTCAGCTACTGGAAGGGCCCAGAGGAGGATGCCAGCAGCGCAACGACGACGACGATCCTCCAGAGTATTTGTTGGGGCCCAACGACGCCTTTCAGGTCCCACCTTGGCCCGACGATATTCTGTCAGACGTCATTGAAAGCGGTGGAGACCAATCTCATCCGTTTGACACGGGAGGAGGCTTGCAATTTACTTGAAATGAATGGCCCACTGACATCATGCACCACCTTGAGGACAATGTGGATTTTCAGGGACTGAGTAATGATGCGGTTGTATACCGCAGACGACGCGCGGGCACGGATCGGGCCGTGGATCCAGGCGTGGGAGCAACCAATTGATGCGGTCGTGTACCGCAGAAGGCGCAAGTACTCGGGCGTGGGAGCGGTCGTGGGTTTGACTTAGTATTTTGCTATTTTTGCTTTATGCACTACCTTCTATGTTTTTAAGTTATGTGTTTAGTAATTTGTTAGGAGAGTATTTAAAGGGATTAACCCTAATTGTGTTAGCTATCAATATATTGAGACAATTCGTCATTTGAGGGCTAGGGTTTGGGGGATTAGGCTTGATCCATCAAATCAAGTTAGGAAGAAGATCTACTCCAGATTAGATCAAAATTGTCTCTATATTATTATCAATTCCAATTCCGCTTTAAATTTCTTTTCATTCTTCCACTAAAATGTGATCTTTTGATACGATTAACCCTAATCGTATCAGTCACACTCTCCAATAAAGAGGGAATTCTCTCAATCTCTCACAAATTTCTTCACCAAATCAAAGAAGAGAATTCCTAATCACCCTAGCTCCTATATATAATAAACTAAAAATAACAAATTACAAAAAGACACCTAAAACTGAAATTTACGAAAAACCATCTATTGTCGTCAGGCCATGGCGGTCCCAGAGGAGCGTAGTCGGGCCATAGCGGTCCCCGACAAACGACGAACAAGCACTGTCTCTGATACTAATTGATAGGATTTTATAGGTTTTTGATGTAGAAAATTAGGGTTTTGGTGGGAAGGTGGGAATTTTTAATAGAATGATTGGTTTTTTAGGGTTGGAAAGAGGGTTTGGAGAAAAAAGAAACAGTTTTTATTGATAAAAACTGAAAACAACAAAGATAGTGGCCACAATTCTAGAGGTAACCCGCTCTTCCGTACCGCCAATTAGAGAGGACGGACGCTCTCCAACAAAGAGTGAATTCTCTTAACCTCCCACAAGTTTCTTCACCAAATCAAACATAAGAATCTCTAATCCTCCTATCCCCATATATATATATATAATATATATATATATAATAAACTGAAAATATCACGAAAACCCCCTAGAAATTCGAAAATTACAAAAATGCTCATAATGAGCCAAAATTACATATTTGCCCCTTTAGTGCGGTCTCATCAGTATAACCAGATGGGACAAACATGTCACATGGAACAACCTCCTCAAATGTAGAAAGGACTAGAAATAACATGTACACATAGTGCACGGCACCCAAAAAAAACTCACACACAAGATGTAAGACCCGCGGACAATGGAGAATGAGATAGAAGAGTGGGTGTGAGTGTGGATATTGTCAGAGGGTAAAAGGAAAAAGAGTTTCAATGGCAAACATGTAAATAGTGGGGGTAAGGGAGAAGTCCCAATAGCAAAATTGTAATTAAGTGGGATGTAGTTTTTTTTTTGTTGAGGGGAGATGTGACACACCATGTGGGGATGATGTGGCACCCATCTTATTGCCACATGAGACAAAGAGTGCCACATGAGACACCCCCCTCCACAAGTGACAACCTTCTCTTTTATAGAATAGACTAAAAATAACACGTGCATAAAGTGCATGGGCACCCAAAAACCACACCCACATGTTGTGGACCCGCGAACAGTGGGGAAGGAGAGAAAAGAGTATGTCTGCGTGTGGGTATTGTCTAGGGTAAAAGGGGAAAGATTTTCAATGACAAACCTGTAAATAGAGGAGGTTAAAAGGAAAGTCTCAATGACAAAACTGCAACTAAGTGTGCTGAGAGGTTTTTTTTTGGTTGAGGGTAGATGTGGCATCCCATATGGGGGTGATGTGTCACCCCTCTCTTGTTTCCACATGGGGACAAAGGATGCCACATGGGACAACCACCTCCACATGGGGACAACCTCGTCTTTTATATAATAGATGATTGGAGTTGGTGGATTGGTTTGCATACACCTGCGAGCTTAGGAAAAGGAGAAATTATTGTTGCAAGAAAATATTATGCTACAAAAGATGGATTTTATTTTAAAAGGATATTTTTTAATAATTAAATTGATTAATTGGTTTTTAGGGTTGGTCACTAATGATTTGGGAATAAACAACAGGAAATGGAATTGAGAGAGAAGGCTTATGATAGTTTAAGATTAGAGAACTAGAGGATAAAGTCAACATGTGAGCTGCTAAGTCGTTTTAAACCAGTTTTTATCACAAAGTTCCTTTCGTGTTCTTTTCTTTTCGTATTCTTTATTTTTCGTTATAATGTTAGGATTGTGTGATAAAACTTATTGGAAAAGCTTACTCTTTTTTTTGATTAGCTATTTTTATTATTGTTCTTATTATAATCTGATGCATGCCATCTATTTGGTTAAATTCTTTTGCCAATTGCTTTTAGTTTAATCAGTCTCCACACAAATGCAAGAGCATTGGTGATCATAGTGCTGTTGTTACTTAGTAGGGTTTTCTATTGATGCTATTGAATGGGTTCCATATATTTTAAGAATTTTTGCGGGGGAAGATTTTGAATGGGGTTGAAATTTCTGTTGGGGGGGAGATTTTGGATGGGGTTGAAATTGGGAGGGAAATGTTGAATGGAGTTGAAAATTTTTTAGGGTAAGATTGTGAATGTCACATGCCCAATGGCCGCAGGGTATAATAACTATAACATGATATACGTTAAGACTATTTAGTATTACATAATATGATATATATACATAAATACATTTTAAAGTTGATGATAAACTCGTTTTACTTTTTAATTTAAGTTATATTACTTCCAATTAGTACCTGGATTCTATTGGAGTCCAAGCACATTTTTTCAAATATGGATAGCCTGCACAATATCCGCATGATAGCAGAATTTGTATCCGTAGAAGAAAACAAATAAACACATGGTAACAGCATCCATTCCCTTCAAATCCCTCCAGGAAGCCAAAATTGATTTGGTTTCCCTTGAATAAAAACTGAACCTGATTCAATGTAATTGATTCATATTAAAGAGGAACAGGAAATGGCTGAACTTATTTATAGAAAGTTTGTTAAGAACAAATAAACCAGTGCAATGCTTGAAGTGAGACCTACTGGGAGGGTCACCCATCATAGTACTCCTTAGCTGAGCACACTTAACTATAGTGTTTGCCATAGTTCCACTCTCAGAAGTTCTAGGTAAAACCATTGCTATAACAAGCCAATAAAACTCCGCTTAAGCCCTCATTTTCATATTTGCTTTTTGAACACTTTAGCCTCTACTTCACAATTTTGAAGATTTTCACATTGTATGAATTGTTTTCTTATGTTAATATTTATGGTTGATATTAAGATTTTAGTGGTGATCTTTTTAATTATTTTACCAGACATGCAATTTCTCAATTCAGATTTTATTTCTATTATTTTCTATTTTTATTACTTTAATGTATTACATGTTAATGTTGCACCATTGAATAGTTACACATTGTTATCTTGAACAATTAAATTATTCATAGCACCTATATGATCAATAATGTTGATCATCAAAAATATCATGTCATTATGTATAAAAAATTTCATCTATTTTTCCTTTTCATTTTTTATCTTCCCCTATTTTAATGATGTTCGGCTCATATATTTTTTTAAAAAAATTACTTGGCACTTTTGATGCTTAGGCTAAAGACCTAAAAGCATGATAAGTGCCTTGCCGCTTCACTCCACTTTCCACAACTTTGGCTAAAACTAATTCTTCAGTTCATTGAAAACTGTTATATGTCACACTTGGGTTATCAATTATCAGAAAAATGCTCTTTGGGTTTGATGTACCCCGTGTCGTACGTGATTGAAATGAGTAGTGCTCAGAATGAGAGCATGTTAATTGAAGTTCTACTTCAGTGCAACAAATTCATCAAGTGCTGAATTCACATTCGGTCCCTTTAATTAGCACCTACAATGAAATTGTCCTTCTTATACAGATATTCCCTACATTTGGACTCCACAAAGCAGCCTTCTATACGTGTAATAAGAATATTCTAACCTCCTTCCCACATAGTCCCCCTAGTAGCATAAAATTTTGTGGCTTAATGAGATAGAGCATCAGTGCAATACAGTGACAAACTTTATCAGGTGACTGATCTTAAAACCAGTCATTTCAAACACACAATTCACCCAAATTGCTGAAGGAGAAGAGCAGAATAGGCGCTGCCAAAGCCATGACTAGCCCAAGTTAGCTATGATATGTAAGATAATTCGCCCATAGAAAAATCAGTATCCCGATACACCAAGACACAAGTCACACAACATGTGTCACTACCAAATGTACAAACCTTTACATACCCTATAAGTACGTGTATGTAATGATGCTTTTGACCAAAGCCAACTAGTTTATAAATCCTTAAGCTAACAAGTATGTTCTTTCACATATGAATAATGGCCCAATACATGCATTATGCGTCAAATATACAGATATTCAGAAGAAATATGCATATATAGTTGCATCTTCATGACTGGATTCTGACAATTATTGTGTCTGGATCAGTGTGTCATGTAAGAGTACAACACTTCCTGTCAAAAATCATACCAGTGCACTGGATCAGTGTGTCATGTAAGAGTACAACACTTCCTGTCAAAAATCATACCAGTGCACTGTCTTTAAGATTATTATTTAAAATGTGTGGTCAGACTAAGACAGCATAGTGATTGAAGTGGACTGCAATACCAAAAACTCCTGTCGTGCAATGGCTTTTGGAACTATCCATTCCAAACAGAAAATTATTATAATTAGGGAAAGTAGAAAACAAAAATCTCCTGCAAATGCTGCTAAGCGGCAAAGTTTAAATATTCCCCCAGAGAGGCCTGCTTGCCCATAATACATAAATCTCTCCCTTCATAACACAGTTCTTAATTTTATTTTTTAATTTCTTAAAATTTTCACCACCAGGTGGCAACCGGATAAAGTGTTGTTGGCATCAACCATATAGGCATGTTGCAGAAGATAACTAAAAACAAATTTATTTAATATTTTTTAACTTTGAACAGAAGTTATTCTAGGCCCATTCTGAACTGTCTTATTCAAAATGTGTTTCGGAAGATTTGCCAAGGTAGGTAAGCTTGTGTCCACAATGTAGGGAAGCAAAGAGTTGAAGTAACCATTAATCCATTTCAAAAGTTCTGGATTGATAAGTTTGAGTTCAGTTAAGCTTTGACAATGATAAATGGAGACCCAACAGAGCTGTAGTTAAGTCCATACAGATTAAATTAGTATCTACATCTAGCATCTTAGCTACAGCCTTTGCAATTGTACTCAATGTTTTGCTTAGTTTTTTGTCAATGCAAGACCGCTCAAATTATACAAGTCAAGCTTCGTATGCCTTCACCTTCTTGCAATTTAACTACAAAATAAGTCGCTTTGCCTAAAGTGCGAAATAAGTCGAGCAGACCGAAATGCCAACTATATAGTATAATTCCCAATGTATAAGAATTATATAGATGGTGTGAATCAGTATAATAAGCAGCAAAGAAGACAACAAGACCAGAAAATATATATCCCCAAAGTACTCACTCAGCATCGTTAATATTGGCAAAACCAGCTATGAGGATACTGTAGGTCACCACTGTCAAATCAATGCCCTCAGCTTTCATTTCACCAATGCATGATAAGGCACCTCGCAAATCTCTAGCAACTGCATAAGCGTGAACAAGGCTGCATGAAATGAATTATCTTTAGCAGGGAAAAACGGAAAATAACAAATGAATTAAGGACGGGACTCACACTTGAATCTATTTACCTAAGGTCTAGTAGTAGCAAATGATATACAATTATGCATTCTGAAAGAAAATCATGATCAAGGGAGCTAAGTGATGAGAAAACTAGGGGTTGACAAGATAAAAGAGGATAATTTTATAGATCTCCAAAGATAATACAAGAAAGAAGCTACTTTTGCTAGATCTAGGGTTTCTACTCTCTAACTATGAAGGAAAACACTCAAAGTTTGCATAAAAGACAATGAAGGGGCTCTCCCCCAAATATAAGGGCAGCCAAAAGCAAAATTACACAAAACCCCCTCACAAACCCAAATACTGCAAAAATGCCCAAAATGCCCCAAAATGTGTCTTCGGCCTAGTTCTTCATCCGAGCTCTTCTTGTGACGCCTTCGTTGATAGGTGATAATCTTATCATTACTCCCCCCAAAAGAACCACCGTGTCCTCAATGTGGAAATCTGGGAACCGCTGCGCAATCACATCATAGGGTTTCCAAGTCGCCTCGTGATCAGGAAGGTCCTTCCAACTAATCAGCACCTCTCGGGCTCCTATGCTCCCCTGATGAATACCCTTCAGCTCGGCCGGCTCCAGCAGCACCTCCATGTCATCTGTGAGTGTCGGTGATAGCGAGGACGACACGATATGATCCCCAATGGCCCGACGCAGCTGCGACACATGGAAAAGTAAAACTGGGTGGATCACTGATTCTGGTGGCAACCGCAGCCGATACGCCACCTGCCCGACCCTAGCCTCAACCTCGTAAGGCCCAAAGTAGCGGGAGGACAGCTTCACGTTCCTCCTCCGTGCCAGAGAATGCTGTCGATAAGGACGTAGCTTCAGATACACCATATCTCCCTGCTCGAACTGCACGTCCCGCCGGTGCTCGTCTGCCCGACTCTTCATCAGCTGTTGTGCCCTCATCAAGTGACGCTTCAACTCTTCCAAGGTGTGGTCCCTCTCTTCCAGATACTGGTCCACTGGGAGACTGGAGTAGAGCGGTGCCTATAGTGAATGATATGCGGGGGATCCCGCCCATACAGGATCTTGAAAGGAGT
Organism: Scilla litardierei; assembly: GCA_030789695.1. Taxonomy (NCBI): domain Eukaryota; kingdom Viridiplantae; phylum Streptophyta; class Magnoliopsida; order Asparagales; family Asparagaceae; genus Scilla; species Scilla litardierei. The sequence goes on along the minus strand of CM061140.1, from coordinate 166,131,518 downwards.
GGTCTGGCCCGAGGTGTGAAAGGATGTGTTATACAATACTCCGTCCATGTAAGCCACCTCACCCACTGCTTCGGTGACTCCGAGACGAAGCACTGCAAATATATCTCAAGAGTCTGGTTGACCACCTCTGTCTAGCAATCCGTTTGGGGATGGTAAGCCGTACTCCTCTTCAACATCGTCCCAACCGTGCGAAACAACTCCTTCCAGAAGGTGCTGAGGAAAACCTTATCCAGATCTGTCACAATAGAACTAGGAATCCCATGGAGTCTCCCTGACCAAAGTTGTCGCCACTGTCATCGCCGAGTAAGGATGTCGTAGAGCCACAAAATGTGCATACTTGCTCAACCGATTCACCACCACCATGAAAATTGTGCACCCCTCAGATCAGGGCAAGCCGTCAATGAAGCCCATGGTCACCTCCTCCCACACCTGGTCCGGCAACGAGAGAAGCAACAGCCCCGCGGGAGCGATTGATAAATACTTGTGCCTCTGGCATATGCCGCACTTCTCCACCATCTCTGCCACATCCTTCCGCATCCCCTCCCAGAAGAGCTCTTTAGCCAACCGCTAATATGTCTTCAAGACTCCTGAGTGGCCCCCAACTGCGCTCACGTGAAACTCCTGCAGCAACTTTGGAATGTGTACTGACCCCATCGGCACCACCAAACGTCCCGTGCACAAGGGACGCCCTCCCTCAACCGAATAACCTGGGTGTGCTGCGGGGTCCTGCAACAGTGCTGCTCGAATCTTGGTTAGCCCTTCATCCTCCCCAATCTCCTGCAGCAGGGGCTCCCAATCCATCAAAATGGGCGCTGACAAGGTCGACAAATGCGAATCAACCTCCCTCCGTGAAAGAGCATCCGCCGCCTTGTTCTCAATCCCGGGCATGTACTGTATCTCGATGTTGTATCCCAGCAGCTTGGTCAACCACTTCTGATGCTTCTCGGTGACCATCCTTTGCTCCAAGAGGTACTTGAGACTCCTCTGGTCCGTCCTCACTATGAACTGTCGGTCAAGTAGATATGGCCCACATTTCTGCACCGCCAATACAATAGCCATTAGCTCGCGCTCATACACGGACTTGAGCCGAGCTCTAGCCGACAACACATGGCTAAAGTACGCCACCGGTCTGCCCTCATGCATCAAAACAGCGCCCAGGCCATATCCCGACGCATCAGTCTCCACCACAAATAGCCGTGAGAAGTCCGGTAAGGCAAGGACCAGTACGATTAGGGCCTCAAACGCTCGAGTGGCCTCCTCATTTCAATGGAAGTTGTCCTTCAGTTGCTCCGTCAAAGGCCAGGCAATGGTGATGTTGATGCGGCTGATATTTGGAGGGAAATTGCTATGCACACAACAAGCTGGGAGAAAATTGCTTTGCACACTACAGTCGGGGTTATAAGAAGCCAGCCGGCCCTAGCCTATGGGGATGCGAAAATTGTGAGAGTAATTTTATTTATCCCCTTAGATCAATTGTATTAGGATTTTCATATTCCCTTAGATTAATCTCTAGCCAATTGTCCTTTCATTTTGTAGTCGTTAATTAACGAGTTGCCTCTTTTATAGAATTTATTCTCTATTTTCAGATCTGAATTTCCAGATCTAGATCGGAAACGCATCAATTGGTATCAGAGCCGTCGATCCATGGCGAGCACACGATCCAAGGAGCGGGTCGAAATTTTGGAAGAGAAGGTTGAACGGATAGAAGCCCAAATCAGCAAGGGTTTCATCGATCTGAGGAAAGAAGATGTCGCGATGGCCGCGGAGCTCCGGAAAGAGATGAAAGAGAACCAAGAGAAAATGGAGGCCAAGATGAAAGAAAACCAAGAGAAAACGGAGGCGAAATTGTCGGAATTAACGGAAGCTATAGCGGCGTTGGTTGCGCATCTAGCACCGAAGGTGGATCCAAGAAAAAATGAGCCACCTTCGTCGACGAGGAAAGATCTTCAAGTTTCAGATCCAGATCTGAAATTTCCAGATCTGAAATCTCTAGATCCAGATCTGAAATCTCCAGATCCAGATCTGAAATCTTCTCCAGATCCAGATCTGGAATTTTCAGATCCAGATCTGGAATTTTTAGATCCAGATTTGGAATTTTCAGAACCAAATCTAAAGGCGGCGGCTGTCGGCGATGCAGCTCTGGAATTTTCAGATCCAGATCTGGAATTTTCAGATCCAGATCTGGAATTTTCAGATTCAAATCTGAAGGTGACGGCTGTCGGTGATGCAGATCTGGAATCTTCAGATCCAGATCTGGAATCTTCAGATCCAGATCCAGAGTATTTGTGGGGGCCCGACGACGCCTTGTGGATCCCACCTTGGCCCGACGATAGTTTTCCAAACGTCGTTGAAAGCGGTGGGGACCAATCCCATCCGTTTGACCCGGGAGGAGGCTTGCAATCGACTTGACGGAATGGTGGACCCACGGACTTCAAGCACCACCTTGAGGACAAGGTGGGTTTTAGGGGCGGAGTAGTGATGCGGCTGATATTTGGAGGGAAATTGCTATGCACACAACAAGCTGGGAGAAAATTGCTTTGCACACTACAGTCGGGGTTATAAGAGGCCAGCCGGCCCTAGCCTATGGGGATGCGAAAATTGTGAGAGTAATTTTATTTATCCCCTTAGATCAATTGTATTAGGATTTTCATATTCCCTTAGATTAATCTCTAGACAATTGTCCTTTCATTTTGTATTCGTTAATTAGCGAGTAGCCTCTTTTATAGAATTTATTCTCTATTTTCAGATCTGAATTTCCAGATCTAGATCGGAAACGCATCAGATGTATCCCCTAACAAACTTCTGGTAGTAGCCCGTCAAACCCAAGAACCCCCGCAAGGCTCGTAAAGTGGTGGGTAATGGCCACTCCACCATGGCTAAATCTTCGAGCTATCCGCCGACACGCCCTCAGCAGACACAATATGGCCCAAGTACTCCACACTCCGATGGCCGAAAGTGCACTTCTTACGGTTGGCAAACAGCTAGTGCTCCTGCAGCTCCCTCAACACTGTCTACAAATGCTCCACATGAGACTCCATCAACCGGCTGTACACCAAAATGTCATCGAAGAACACCAAAACAAATCGCCGCAGGTAGGGCCGAAACACACTGTTCATCAGTGCCTGGAACGTGGCAGGGGCATTGGTCAACCCAAACGGCATAACCAGGAACTCATAATGCCCCTCGTGTATCCTGAAAGCAGGCTTCTCCACATCCTCAGCTCTCATCCGAATCTGATGATACCCAGATTTCACATCAATCTCCGAGAAAACCGCCGCCCCATGCAACTCATCTAGCAGCTCATCGATCACGGGAATGGAAAATTTGTCTGGCACTGTCTCCTTGTTCAATGCCCGATAATCGACACAAAAATGCCAGCTGCCGTCCTTCTTTACTAACAACACCGGGCTCGAGAAGGGACTCACACTTGGCTGAATCACCCCTGCCTGGATCATCTCATCCGTCATTCTCTCAATTTCCCCCTTTTGCACCTGTGGATAGCGATATGGACGCACACTGATAGGGAGGACTCCCTCCCGTAGCACAATGGCATGCCCGTGGTCACGTGGGGAAGGAAGCCCGTGAGGTGTCTGGAAAACTCCTCCAAACTGGGCTAGGACCTGCTGAAGCTCACTTGGTATACCCTGCTCCTGCTCAGCCTCGCCAACCGCTAGACCCTGGAGCTCCACCAAAAATCCTCCTCCTACGGACTGGAAAGCCCTGGCCATGGTCTTCAAAGAGACCCTGGATCTGCACAAACTGGGATCCCCCTGAAGGGTCACCACGCCCTCTCTGTGCACAATCTCCATCCTCAACAATTTCCAGTTGGTCTTTGTTTCCCCCAATGACTGCAACCACTTCATGTCTAGAATCACATCCGTGCTGCCAAGGTCGAGCGGCAAGAAGTCCTCCACCACCGGTATCCCCCTGGAAGGTCAGGACCACCCCCTGCAGATTCCCCTACTATGCTCGACCTGCACCGTGCCCATCATCACCCCAAAGCTACCGATGTCAACTAACTGCAGCCCTTGCTCCACCACCCGGTTGGAGATGAAGTTATAGGTAGCCCCACCATCAATCAACACCACCACATCATGCTCAGATATCCTCTCGATCAACTTCATAGTGTGATTCGAAGTGAACCCCACTACGGAGTTAAGTGACACCTCCGCCACGTCCAGCCGAGGTGGTTCCTGCTCCACCTTCTCCTCACTCGGCTCCACCACTTCCTCCTCTTCTTCATCCTCTACTAACAGCACCTGAAGCGTGCGATCTCAACAACGGTGGCCAAGGGTGAACTTCTCGTCACACCTAAAACACAGCTCCTTAGCCATCTTGTCTTGTATCTCCGCCTCAGTCATGCGTCGAAACTGTCCACTAGGTGACGGACCCCCGCTCTTCTCCTTCCCCCTGGTGTGGTACTAAGGACTAGCTACCTCCTGTAGGAGTACGCTGCACTCTTGGGGCCGCCCCCCCCCCCCGAAGTGAAGAACCGCCCCCATGCTCCCTTGGCTCGTCGCTCCGCCGCTAGTTTGTCATCCACTATCTGAGCCATGTCCAATGTCTCCAAGAGTCTATTCGGCCTTTGCACCCGTAGCTCCCCCCGGATATCAGGCTTCAACCCCTTCATGAAACTACCCACTAATGTCTCCTCGGACATCGTGCCACCAATACGACAAGAAAGTGCCTCGAACTTCTCACGGTAATCCCTTACCGTGCCCACCTGCCGTAAGGTCAATAGCTGCTCGTGCAGGTCTCCATCCTGATGTCTCTGAAGCGATGCAACATAGCGTACGTAAAATAGGCCCACGACTGCAACGGTCTCCATTGCTGCCTCCACAAATACCAAGATAATGCTCTCCCCGCTAAACATGCGCCCAGAGCCTGCATCTTCTCACCCTCGCCCATCTGATACGCCACAAAGTACTGCTCCGCCCTAGAGACCCAACCGTAGGGGGTCCTCTCCTTCGAAGACTGGCATATTCAGCTTCCGTACCTTATTATCATGCCCTCCGACCCCGGTCTCCATCCTCACTCTAGGCTGACCATAATGAAATTGTTGAAAAGCATGCTGGAGGTGTCCCTCAGCTTCCCTTGGTACCCCGTCCGTAGCTTCCCGTGCCCCACTAGTCCCCTTCATGCCCTCCGAAATTCCAAAAAGGGTCATTGCCACCTCCAGGAGGTCGCCGCCCCCCGAATTCACCTCCCGTTAGCCTCGGAAACCCCCCCCTGAGGGGGCGGAAATTGGCCGTCGTGCCCCTGCGGCTGTGTAGGGGCCCAACGAGGCCCCTGCGCAGTCGTCGGGGCCCCTCGTGGCCCCTGGTGAAGCCCTGGGGGCTCGCGGCCCCCCTAGGTGTGATCGCCGCCTCCGACTAGGGGCTGTCGAAGCCCCCACTGTTCGTCGCCTCCCGCTGGGGTTGTCGAAGCCCCCACGGGATCGCCTGGGGTGGGCGAGCCCCCCAGGGGGCGCCGCCCCTTCGCCGAAGTCCGGCAAACTCGCCGGGCCTTGCTAGGGTCCTGCGCGGCCCGACATCCACCCCCCAGGGTTCTAAGGGGGAAGCTGCGCGCACGTGATTCGCCACCTCCCAGGTCGGAGGAGGAGGATAATACCCCCAGGAACCCCCTCCGACGTCTTCCTCCGGTGAGGTCCCTTCCAAAATCACCATCTGCCCCTTTCCCTTGTCCAAAGGTGGTCCCTTGCTGTTCAGATCTGAGATATTACCCGGGTTCTCGTCGCTTTTGGACTTCTCCTTCTCGCTTCGCTGATTGGTTTGATTCTCCATGATTGATTTGGGCATGTTCTCTAATGAAGAGAACCTTTCGTCTCTACTTTGTTGCCTCTCCATGATTTCCTTGAGGGAAACCTTTAGAGCTTCAATTTCTCCATCTTTCTCACCTAGGGCATCCCTCTTCTCCATGGATCTTGTGTCGGTCATGGTGGATCTTCGCTCTGATACCAATTTGATGAGAAAACTAGGGGTTGACAAGATAAAAGAGGATAATTTTATAGATCTCCACAGATAATACAAGAAAGAAGCTACTTTTGCTAGATCTAGGGTTTCTACTCTCTAACTAAGAAGAAAACCACTCAAAGTTTGCATAAAAGACAATGAAGGGGCTCTCCCCCAAATATAAGGGCAGTCAAAAACAAAATTACACAAAACCCCCTCACAACCCCAAATACTGCAAAAATGCCCAACATGCCCCAAAATGTGTCTTCGGCCTAGTTCTTCATCCCAAGCTCTTCTTGTGACGCCTTCGTTGATAGGTGATGATCGTATCACTAAGCTACAAATATTTATTGCAAAATAAACACAAGTATACCCATTAATTTAGTTATATCGTAAGATCATCCAGAAGAAAAAGGTTAAAGGCATCAGATCATTGCAACATGTATATACCTACATAATTCAGCAAAAGCCACATTATGCATGCCAAACGTGAACAACCGTCAAGTAAGCAAAACTATTTTTTACGATAAATGTATATTGCAAAATAAATACAACTTATTTTGTTCATGTTCAGAAATCGGGTTCTACCGTCAAAATCATTCAGAAGAATAACACTATATGCATCACATCATCACATCATTGTGCGCCTGCACAATTCAGAAAACACAACATATGAAACTTTTCAACAAAATTAAGGAAAGAAAGAATTGTCTGTTTTTTCCTCTGAGGTGTTTTTCCTTTTCCTTTTCTTTGTCTCTGTGCATGGGTATGGGTGTAATTGGATGTTTCTGTTGACTTCAGCGTTGTTGTTTTTAGAGGGGAGATTAGAGCAACAAAAAACATTAATTGAGAAAATGCATTGGTGTCTTCCCTTTACTTTACCACTCCCTTTCCGCATTCAATAATTTTCAAAAATAAGCATTTCCATGATAACTGATCCCGCGTGTCAATCACCAGAATGAGTTTTTATTGCAGAAGTTTAAATCTAATTGTTTACTATTTGCTAATGTCGTCAGTGTGTTTTTAATACAAAGCACCTACTCTGCAGCAAAAATGTCTTCTTATAGTAAATCATGCCAATGCACTAAACTCATAACAAGTAAAACAAAAACAGCAACCGACATAGTATAGTCTCTTGTCCAATGAAATAATCACAAATATAGAGAACCAACTTAAAAATTATTGTACACATATATAGAAAGAATTATCTTACTTAGTAAAAACATAAGTGCTTGGTTCTATTCCTCTTGCTCTCATGTTCTCAAAAGTGGCACGAGCATGATGTTTATCCCCTCTCCTTGCATAATAGTTAACCATCAATCCAAATTCTCTTCTAGAAGGCTGAACATGAACAAATATCATTAGTTCACACCAGAACCAAATGATTCATAAATAGGTTGACGGAACCTACTATATTTTTGTCACGGATTTCCCCATAAAATATATCATTGCATATTTACACTTGCACAAGCCACTAATCTCCATCATGTTACTTAAATCTTTGAGCCAGTGAACATATAACATATGATTCCTATGTTCAGCAATTACAGGTCATGACTGAAAGAAGTGCTTAATGATTAATAGTACATTTATAACATAACAATTGTCCCAGAGAATGGAGGGAATATGCTAGAGGAAGTTTTACGAGCATATATAGTATCCAACATTTCCCTCCATATTTTGTACTTCTCATCAAAAGGAAACAGAGGGACTAGAAAAACCCCATAAAGTTTAATTGGTCAAATTCTCAATGCAGGTAGAAATTTTGAAATCTTTATCTATTGCACCAGAAAACCTAACCACGAATAAATTTTCATAGTTTCAATACAATCAAGGACTCGCCATAATGGTTTTGCTTCTAAAGTAGCTGAGAGATTAAGAAAGTAAAATTGCAAAAAATCGGATATTCTAGCGAAATACAAGTCTAACGAAAAATGAAAATGAAAATGAAGATAAAATGTCACTCCATGGAGAACTGCTAAGTATCTGTTTACTGTAATGTCAAAAGCTAACTGAGAAAGCAAGTATTTCACATGCTTAGAAGAATTTGAATATTTCATGCTCATCTGTTTTCTGTTTTTAAGTAATCTGAACTGTTTTGACCAAGCATGCATGTGTCTATCAGTGCACGGGAGATAATTTTTGGCATCACATTGATAGATCTGCACTTTTGGGACAGTTGGGACGTTTTGGGACAGTTGGGGCGTTTTGGGAATTTTCGGACTTCTGGGAACGTTCTGGGATTTTGGGTTTTTCTGTAATTTCACATATTTTTGCATATTTCTGAACACTATTTATATGTGGGAGGGGCCGAGTGATTTCGTAGGCTATTTTGTGAGAGAAAACTCAAAGGAGAGGTGAGATTATCCCTCTAAATCGGGAGAGTGCGAACGTCCTGTATATTTGGCATCTTGGAAGAGCGACCACCTCTTCACGTGTGGTCAGTTATATATATATATTCGATTTTTATCTACTAAAAAATCAGATCTTTGCCTTGGTTCCTATCAGAATGATGGGAAGAACTGATATTGGATTAAAATATGCAAATTACCCAAATATAAATTTATTTGAAACAATTTAAGCACGAGTTCTGCGGTTGCCTAACAAAGGGAGGTATACATAGGTTTAAAGGTCTTATCATTGGGATTAAAGTGAACGCTGACAACCCATGGAAGAGGGTAAAGCAAAAGGTTAGGAAACAATTGCAGGGGCTTCAAAGTTAGAAGAATATGATCTTCAAATAAAAGATGTACAGGAAGTGAAAATATCCAAGCAAACATCTGCGGAAATAGATGAATGGAATACATTCAAAACTTCTCAAGTTGGATAACAAATAGGACTAGAGAACATTCATTGTGGCCCATGAAACTGCTCGTAATAGAGCTTAAGAGACAGTTGATGGGAAAATTAAAGCAGGCAGCTTAAATAGAGAGAAAAAGATGTCACACTCTTTTATGATATGTCTACAGATTGTGAAACCTGAAAACATGCATTACTACTAGAGACTGTGTAACCCCCCCTTCAGTACACACAGTAATGGAGCCCTCATTAAATAGAGCCATGGAGACTAGATTAATGGATAAAGGGGAGTCAGCTAAGACTAGATTCATGGATTGTCCAAGACAAGGTCAGTTATGTACTTGCATGTTCACTTCATATTGGATGACTTTTTTAGGTCAGAAAAAACTTCAGAGAAGTCTCATACAGGGAACTATGTACTTGATCGTGTTGATAGTTGTCTGTATGAAATTAAAGTTGAGAATATCATTAGATTTTTTATGGGCAATCATTTGTTAATTTGGCTTTGGAGAAGCTAATGAGACTGATAATATTTTGGACGAGTTATTCAGCGTACAATTGACTTAATGCTTGAAGATATTGACAAGTTGCCTAACTTCCACTATGCAACGGATATGAAATAAGATTACGAGGTTGGGTGTCAATAAGGTTGTTACCATCTTTCTCACCTAGCAACCCTTTACGAAGGAAAAGTTGAGGATCATGTCCTCCAAAAAAATGAGTAATTCAAACAATGCAACAACCAAAAACTACCAAAGATCCTGAGGAAGGCGATCTCAAGGTATATTGATGAGTTTGAATTGGAGGGCCTTACTGTGGAAAATTCTAAAAGTTTATACTTTATAGACCATCATTCCATCTTTTTTTAGGATTGTCGATAGTGATTATAAGCCTTCAATGGGATTTGGTAGTAAATATGCTAAATGCACCAATGATTGATATTTATAGAGTAAGCAAGGGTTAGATGACATAATCCTTTGCACATCATTGTTATTTCTATAAGGGAAAAGCGACATGGGTTACCGCCTAGGTGGGGCTATGAGGTTGCTCCAATTTGACCTCATCAACACATCTAGGCACCGCCTGAGGGAGTGAGAAATGATAAAGAAAGAGAAAGGGGCATACCGGTCCGCAAGGCTTCTCATAACTTGTCGGCTCTAACCGATTTTCTGCAACACCAATCGCCACTCGTCACTGTAGCTCCGCCCACTACCGCACATATGAGTGGGAAGAGATGTTACGGCTTGTGCCTTAACCTGATCCCTAACCACTTGTCTATCTCTCTCCGCTCCCTCTCTGTGATGGGGATTGCATCAGATGGAACTACAAATCGCCGGCGAGTGGTGAGAAGAGGCAAAGAAGCTGCTAACAATAAAATCTAAGTTTCAATTTCTTTGTTGATTCTTCTCTCTTTTTAAATTTTCCCGATACTTAGGCGGCTAGCAAGCAGGAGCCAAGTCTAACGCCTAGAGATGCATGGTGCTTCTTTGACATTGGATTATTTTCAAACTTTATTGTCTCTAAAAGATAAAATTATATTATAAATTGTTCTCTTTGTTTGTAAATTCATGCTAAGAAAAGATATAGTTGGAATCTAAAAGATTTAAAGGTCACGTATATGTGAGATTCAACGCCAAGATCAAAACAAACATGAGAATTGTGGATGATACGAAACTATTACATTTGGATCACCATAACAAAGCATGTGTTGGTCTTCTAGGTGTACAATCGAATGTTGAATGGTGATTTTATTTTGGGGCTTTCTTTAGGATGGTCATGATGACTTTCTAGTGCAAATAAGACTAGAAACCCCAAGGACTGAAAGGTCAAAAGCTTCAGTGCTACTTTAAGTTCAAACAAACCGTCTATCACACCCTAACCTCACAATGTAGGATAGAGACAAAACATTGACAACGTGAATACAAGATGAATCTTTTTCACATGCCAAGCATTACATAATGTATACAGAGCAATAAGAATATAAGCCGCATAAGCTGGTTAAGTGTCAATGTGGCAATGACGTCATACTCTAAACAAGCGTGTTACGAAAGTTCCGAGGGAATAGTCATGTGTTGATATGCAATAAAAGATATCTGACATATAGGAACTTCCATAAATTAAAAATTAATTGTAACTAGAATTTTTTTGGGGGAAATTCATGGCAAAACTCTGTTCTTCCTGAGCGTATTTATGTGAAGGTGTTTTCAGATCAGGTGACCTTTCGGAAAGTTCTCGCTCAAGGAGTTACACTCCACTTGAAGGGATACTAGGTGAAGACCCCTTTAGATCCAAGGAGTCATGGATGAGTATGAAGAATATGTAGAAGGTCACTGAAAAGGAAGGAGGGGTGAGAAGCATGATGTGGAGAAGCATGACCCCTCAATTTTTAAGTTTTAAATGGGACTAATTTAATTTCTCGTATTTTATTATGCAATTCAACTTATGTTTTGTCTGCGTTTAATTACAAAATTTACGATAGATCTTAGATGCAAAACTTATATTAGACAATAACTTGCTAGTATGACTAACTGGGGTTGAGTTATTACTACTTACCTTAGACATTTGGCTAAGCACTCGGCCATTGAACTTTTTTTTCTAGTATGACTTTATGCCTAGTGATGGATGATGTCGAGGGAAGTATATATCAAGACTAAGGTCCAACTTAGGCATGTTTTCAACTAATTTAGCTTTTTTAGAAATCATGAAAGTTCAAACCATTTGATTCTCCAGGACTTGAGATTTTTATTCTCTAAATTGTAATTTGTAGCATGAAAGTGTTCAATTTTTATTATTCTTTGTTGTTATAACATGGGTTAATGATTAGTTTCAAATAGAGTATCCTGTTTTTTGTATTTATTTAAATTTCTTTATTTTTATAATTTTTAAAGATTTTTTTAACACCAATGGAAAGGGAGGAAACTCCACCTATGTGGCAAGACATTGGATTAACACCATCTAGAAGTGTATATAAATTGCACGACCATGCGTTGAGTTAGGTCAAATAAAGTAGGCCAATTTCTAATAAAGCTTAGTCAATTTAGAATAGCAAATGAACTGTCAGAGCCATTAAACTAAGTTTATGTTGTACAGATATATGAACACACACAAAGACATAATATGACAAGAGACGTAGAAGAGTCACGAGAGTACACCAAAGCCAGAAATATTGTGTCCAATACATGTGCCCGACCATGACCGACACGACTGATACACTTAGGGTGCGACGGGCCGACGATTACCAATGACAGATCTATAATTTCTGAACACATGGGCAAAACTATAATTTTTAAGGTCATGGGCAAATCAGAAATTTAGGCTAAAACACATATGTCATGGTTATTTTTGGTAATTTAGGGACGACGACTCATTAGGAGTTTTATTATAAATAAAGAGGAGGTACTTAAAAGAGAATAGGTTGATATTGAGAATAATATTAAAAAGAGAAGAATTAGGCATATGAATTTTAGATCTTGGAAGAGTTGGGCTTTTCTCTCAATCAAAAGCTAGGAGAGTGATCCTCCTCTCGAAAGAAGCCATCTTTGTGTTGCAGTTTTATTATCAATAAAAATATCGTTTTCCCCCCTAAACCACTCTGTTATCGCTAAAATCACATCTTTGTCATAAAAAATCAAATCTTTTCACCAAAAATCATACGTTTAACCCTTATAACACTAGAAAATCATAACAAATTGGTATCAGAGCACCATTGGTGAAATCAATGGTGGCAAAAAATGGATTCTTGGGAGGAACGACGACCAGCGAAATTGGAGAAGTTGAAATCAATGGTGAGGCAAATCAAGGAAGAGTTAAAGAATTCCGCCCTCTGAAGGGACCACAAAGCCATATCTGAAGTAAAACCACGTCAGCGGTACAGATCTGGGGCCAAAGACGGTGCCTTTGGACAAAGGCAATAGAAAAATCATCACTTTTGAGGATGAGATCCATCAAAAAGGTGATCCATCTTCAAATTTGGTCATCGACAATGACTCCGATGCAAATCTAGGGCTAAAGGCGATGCCTTTGGACACGGAAGGTGAAAAGTCGTCAACTTTGAGGCAGATCTCCACCCAAACGACGAATAACCACATGCGGAGTGCGAGATCCATCCCTCTAAACTGTAGTGGGGTGCGGCGAGAAAAGGTGGCACTTGGGCGGGTCGCGAGGGGGCCATCAGCCACCTGACAGGCCGCCAGGTCCTGGGCAGCCCCTGGGCGGTCCCTAGATGGGCCGCTAGAAGGCCTGGCAAGTCGCCCAGTCCAAGGCATCTGACGGGTGTGTCGTCCAGGGACCCACGACCCGTGGGCGAGACGTCCCAGGGCCCGATGGCTTTCGAGCAATTTTTCAAAGGGTCATTGGGTCGTGGTTTGCGGACGGAGTCCATTCTGGGCCTTGGCGACATCACTTTGAGCACGACTTTAAGCAGTTTTGACGATCATCGTGGCTTACGTTCAGACTTTGAGAATGCCGGTGAAGACCGTGGGTGGATCGACAATAGTGGGGAGGACCCGCAAGGCTTCGGCGGGGCCAAAGAAGGCCCACGGAAAGGTGATGGCCCTTTCGAGAACAACGACGATATCGGCGGCGGCATTATGTTCTTTGGCCCAAGAAAAGACAAGCACACTCATTCAGAGTAGCGTGGCCCACAAACTTCATACACAACCTTGAGTACAAGGTGATTCTTTGGATTAGAGTAATGATAAACTTGAGGTGTAGCGACAACCAATAACAGATCTGTAATTTCTGAGCATATGGACAAAACTGTAATTTTCGGGGTCCAATCTGTAATTTAGTCTGAAAACACTATGTTAGTAGTATTTTGGTAATTTAGGTACAATTGCTCATTAGGCGGTTTATTATAAATAAAGGAAATGAGGCTAAATGAGGATATGTTGAATATTGACAAGAACATTGAAAAGAGCAGAAGTAGGAGTGTGTATTCTAGATCTTGGGAGGGTTAGGTTTTTCTCTCCAATCAAAATCTATGAGAGCGGTCCTCCCCTTGAAAGATGACATCTATCTTTATATTTATGTTTTATTATCTATAAAATATCGTGTTTTCCCCTAATCCACTCTTTTAGCCCTAAAAATCTCATCTTTGCCAAAAAAATTCCATCTTTTCACCAAAAATCCTACCTTTATCCATCAAAACCCTAGAAAATTCTATCAACGGCACAATTTCGCGTTCATGTGTATGTGCTACCTACAACTAGTTTCTAGGTTTTCTGCAAAACCATCTCTACTAAAGTTTGCTGGGCAACGTTTAAAAGCAACATAGAAGAGTTGACTTTACACAGCCATTTTCTAGGAATTTTAGGAACACAGACACGATATGTGGACACACAATGAATTCTAATCTAGCAGCAACGGAGCGGGGCTGCGGGAGCGGGCAACCACACGAGAACAAATGCCATGTAAGTAAGAGTGCACATAGATGTATGTGTGCCCGTGCTACAAGAAATAAGATCTATGATAAACCTAATACTGATGGCTAAAAGCTTCAATGGATAAAAAATAAACAGATAACAAGTTTCTCCAATATGACATTTATCCTAAGAATCAAACATATCCATATAAACTAGACTTTATCATGAACCGACAAAATGCAACATAACAAAGTTTAATTTACTCACAGTTATGACAATGCGGAAGACTTTATACCTTGGGTATCCTCTCAAAGGCCGAGACTACTGCCTGCCAGTCATCGGGCCGGCTCTCCAACACTTCCCGGAACCGCCTGCGGGCCCCGTCCCTCTCCTCGTGCCACTTGCTCCTAAACACTCTATCACTCACATCTCCCTTCACCCACCTCTCTCTCTCCTCCTCCCTTGCCCTCAATTTTCTTCCATCATCCAACCGAATCGTCAGCACTCGCCCATGGAACTCGACCCCGTCGGCCTCCACGGCCTTCACAGCCGCCTCCTCGGCCGTGGGCCCACCGAAGATCACAAAACAGTACCCAACATTGCGCTCCGGGTCGTTATGCCCTTTTACGAGGATGACATTCTTTAGCGGCCCGAACTGCCGGAAAAATTCCGCAATTTCGTTCTTCTTGATCCATAAGGGCAAGTTCCCCACAAAAATCTTCTCCTTCTGCGCGAACGTTGATGCGGCCGGAGCCGGACTGGGCTCCGGTTCGGGTGCCGGTTCGGGTTCCGGTTCGAGCTCGGGTTCCAATGGAGGAGGGGGAGGGGGAGGGGAAAGCTTGCTGGAGAGGAAGAGGTTGTTGGCGAGAGGGTTGGGGGAGGGGGGCTTTTGAGAAGGTCGTGGGGTTTGGAGTGGGTTTTTGGTAGTTACTTTCAGGGGGGTTTCGGAAATTTTTGGGGGTTCTGTGGGCGAAGGGATAATTGGGCGGCGGACGGCGCCGGATAGGCGGGGAGGGGAGGGCTTGTTGGGCCGGGTGGAGAGGTTAGTTGGGGAGAAGAAAGTGGGAAGAGGAAGCAAATCCATTAGTTTTGATGGACCTTTTTGTAAAAGTGTAGTTCTTCCCTCATGGATGAATTGCAGGAGCTTGGAGCGAGGGAAGGATAGGGAAGGTGAATAGGGACCGGGCCGTGGGTTCCCTATTTTAGTTGTTCTTCACCCGGGTCTTCCCTTTGGGCTTTAATTGGGCCATACCATTGAAAGCCGTGCGTTTTTTCTCTTTTTTAGCTAAGTTTTTGCTCGGTGCACAAATGGAAATACCAAAAATGCACAAATGCCAAAAGCACATTCACTTTCTGTCAGCTGTCACCTTCTGCGGCACATTTGCTCAACGGCAACATACCAAGTTTTTATATGTTTCTGAACCATATAACTAATGAAACCATAAATATCTAATTAATTGAATGTAATTAAGTAGGTAATTTTTTGTCAGAATCTAGAGGCCAAAGAGAAGAAGAATATGAGGAGTGCTAGAGATTGATGTAAACTCTTACAGATTGCAGAAATGAATCTTATTCACGGTAAAAAATTTGTATGGTACGGGACGATTTGGAGTCATTGGTTTATTTTAGGCTTGTACATGTTAAGTTTGCATAGAAAGAAGAAGACGACGACGACGATGACGACGACAACGGTGAGGATGGAGGGAGGTTGGGCGGAAATCGATAGATAGAAAGAGGAGGAATAGAGGAGAGAAGATGATCGAGAATAAGAATAAGATTACTGGTGATTAACTTCGATTAGTAATTATTACCTTTAAGCAAAAGGTTAAGCATATATTCTTTGCTTAACTTTATTAATTGATAGATAGAAGATAAGAGAAAATGAGCAAAATATTTTTAAAAAGAAGAAGAGGGATGTGATGGTGAGCAAGTATTTAAGCGTGTTGTGCGCAATGAGTAATGTGCAGAGTAATTTTTTTCATGTTGTGCTAGTTAGTAAGTTGGAATGTGCACGAAGTAATTTTTTTGACTTATGTACACAATGAGTAATTTGGCGATGAGTAATTTTTTTCATGTTGTGCGATGTGAGTAATTTGATGTGTGCGTTGGGTAACTTTTGGTGTGGGTATTTTCGGGGTTTTTTTAAAATGACAATTTCAATATTTTTCAAAAAAAATTTAAGCAGTTGTGCGCTGAGCAAAACGGCCGGTTCACAAAGTAACTCCCAAAACTTTTTGTCCATGAATTATGGCCCGACGCACTGGGAAACCGGAAAATAGCAAGAGAACCATGATGGTTTCTAACCATGATGTTTTCGGACGCCAACGTCGTGCTGAGCCCATTGGTTCTAGGAGCAGAGGACTTCAGATTGTTGGATATTTCTTCATTTTCTAGGAGCAGAGGACTTCAGATTGTGGGATATTTCTTCATTTCAAAGAAAAAGATAGTCCCACATTGGATGGGAGATGACACTTTGATGGGTATATTATAGTCTTCTTGCTAATGGGCTATTGGACTTGTTAATGGGATAGGACTTGGGGGTAGCTCGCGTGCGCATGAGCCAAAGCAAGGGGGCCGAGCCCAAACCGGGTTGAGCCGAATGGAAAATCTGGGCGACGGATCCGGAAAACCTTAGTGTGTGTGCGCTGGCGTCGCGCCTGCGCAGGGGGGGTTCACGGGTGCGCGCGCGGAGTACCCGAGTTTTGCATCTTTTTTTGGCCCACTTGTTTTTGCAGAATTTGAAAGGCACATTAATTTTCCCAACAGCCATATTCTTTTATTAATAGCACTGATTAATTGTCGCAACAGCTATTTTTGCCTTTAATGACTGTAATTCCAACAGTCATTCACCTTCACCTATATAAACCCTAGTCTGTCAAGGGTTTTTATACACTGCGAAATATTCAATCTTCCACCAAAAAAACTTTTGTTGCTATTGTTGCCATTTTCCTTGTTCACCTCTCCCTCCACTGCCACGAACAGCTTCCTCGATCTGCAGATCCTCTGTTGCTGCAGATCCCTTGCTGCCGTCAACCCCTGCTGTTCCACTTCCTCTTCCTGCGAGATCGAAGATCAATTGCTGCTCGCTGGAGCCTTGTATTGTGAGTGCACACTTACAAGGCCGTTGCCGTTGAATCCTGGAGGGTAGCCGCTGGACCTGACTTGCACCGAGTTAGCACTCTGAGGGGCGGAAATCTACTCTTAAGGACATTGCCAAGCACGCCTCGGCAAACCGATAAGTCCCCTATTCCTTTGTTTTAATAGCACCGTCCTCTTCAAATCTGCAATTTCTACAACAATCTTAAGAGTAGATTATGGATGCTGCTATTGTGACTGCTAAAAATCTGCCTGATCTGTCTAAAATCGAACTTTTTTCTGGTTCATTCTTTAAGCGTTGGCAAGAAAAAGTTTTTAGTACACTTGATGTCAATGGCTTTGCCTTCGCACTCACAGATCCTAAACCTACAGATGAAAAAGACATTCCTGCCTGGGACCATGCTAATAAAATCTGTAGACATACTATCCTTCATACTCTTTCCAATGAATTATTTGATGTCTACTGTCCCACCAAAATAGCTTCTGATATTTGGAAAAGCCTTACCAAAAAATACATCCTAGAAGATGCTGGTACCCAAAAATTTGATGTAGGCAATTTCCTTCACTTCGCCATGACCGAAGACAAATCTGTTTCCACCCAAATCCATGATTTCAATGTCCTTATTGATGATCTTAAAAATGAAAATATAACTCTCCCTGATCCTTTTGTTTCTGGCTCTCTTATTGAAAAACTTCCTAAATATTGGAAAGATTATAAAAACAACCTCAAACACAAACGAAAACAAATGTCCCTTGAAGATGTTATCATCCATATTAGGATTGAAGAAAAGAATAGAGAACGAGAAAAAGCCAATTCTGCTAAAGAAATTGTTTCTAAGGCCAATCTTATTGAAGCTAATTCTTCTTTTCCTCCTTCACATCCTAAGAAACATTTCAATAAATATAAACCCAACCACAAACCAAATCAGAGATTTCAAAAGGTCCAAAACCACACTGCTTTCAAGAAGAAAGGAGACTGTTTTATTTGCAAGAAACCTGGACACCATGCAGCTCAATGTCGCTTCCGGAAAGATACTCCGAAACCAAGTGCAAATTTGGTAGAAGGAGATATAATTGCTGCGGTGATCTCAGAGGTTAACATGGTGGCACATGCTAAGGACTGGGTAATTGACTCCGGGGCAACCCGGCATATCTGTGCTGATAGAGGAGCTTTTACCTCCTATGTTCCTATCAGTTCTGGCGAGGAGAATGTGTACATGGGGATTCACGACCCTCACCCGTAATAGGGAAATGGAAGGTTCTTCTCAAATTAACCTCAGGAAAAACTCTTTCGCTTAGTGAAGTGCTCCATGTCCCAGATATCCGTTGGAATCTGGTTTCTGTCTCTCTTCTGGGAAAAATGGGGGCTAAGGTTACTTTTGAATCTGATAAAATTGTAATGACCAAGAATGGTCAGTTTGTGGGAAAGTGATATTGTAACCAGTGTCTTTCATTCTGAATGTACTTGATGTCATGTATAATAATGCATCCTCTTCTTCTGCTTACTTGATTGAATTTTTTGATATTTGGCACTATAGGCTAGGCCATGTCAATTATTCGTACATTAAGAAAATGAAAGAAATTGGACTGCTGAATGCTTCATCTTCCTCTAATGACAAATGTGAAATTTGTGTTGAATCAAAAGCCACTAAGAAATACACAGAGAAAGTGAATTACTTGCTTTAATTCATAGTGATCTTGGGGATTTGAAAAGCCATATAACCAGAGGTGGTAAGAGATTTTATATCACTTTTGTAAACGACTTCTCTAGATACACTGAAGTATATTTGCTTAGATCTAAAGATGTAGCTTTTGATATGTTTTTGAAGTATAAGACTAAAGTAGAGAATCAACTTAATAAGAAAATAAAAAGGGCTAGATCAGATAGAGGAGGGAAGTTTACATCTTTTAATGAGTATTGTGAAGAATATGGGATTGTTCATGAGACTACACCTCCTTATTCATCTGAATCAAATGGCATAGCAGAAAGGAAAAATAGGACTTTAAAAGAGATGATGAATGCTTTGCTAATTAGTTCAGGTGCACCTCTTAACTTATGGGGAGAAGCTATTCTCTCTGCCTGTCATATTCAAAATAGAATTCCCTATAAGAAATTAGGTAAGACTCCTTATGAACTTTGGGTAGGTCATTCTCCAAACATTAGTTACCTCAAAGTGTGGGGGTGCTTAGCTAAAATTCTTTTACGTGGCCCTAAGAAGAGAAAATTAGGTCCTAAAACCTTTGATTGCATGTTTATTTGATATGCTCAAAATAGTGCTTCATATAGATTCCTAGTTGTTAAAAGTGAGCAAAACATCATGGAGCCTAACACTATTGTTGAAACCAAGAATGCTGATTTCTTTGAGCACATATTTCCAATGAAAATAGATAATGTTAGATTGTCTTCTACACCTCACTCTTCCCGCCCTTCTGATACACCATCACTTGATAATGATGATGAGTTAGAAGTAAGGAGTAAAAGAGTTAGGATGGAGACTAATCTAGGTGATGGCTTTTTTACCTTTCTTATTGATAATGATCCTCTTACATACCATGAAGCCATCACATCTCCTGATGCCACTTTTTGGAAAGATGCAATCAACAGTGAACTAGAATCCATTATGTCAAATCACACTTGGGACTTGTAACCTTACCCCCAGGAGCTAAAACTATTGGTTGCAAGTGGATATTTAAAAGGATGCTAAAAACCTGATGGTTCTATTGACAAGTTCAAAGCTAGATTAGTTGCTAAAGGCTTCAACCAAAAGAAAGACATTGATTATTTTGATACCTTTGCCCCTGTCACTAGGATAGCTTCTATTCGTGTCTTGGTTGCTCTAGCATCTATACATAGTCTTGTTATCCATCGAATGGATGTACAGACTGCATTTTTGAATGGAGATTTGGAAGAAGAGATTTATATGGAACAACCTGAAGGTTGTATCACTCCTGGAAATGAACATAAAGTATGCAAACTTGTTAAATCTCTTTATGGTTTAAAACAAGCTCCAAAACAATTGCATGATAAATTTGATTCTATTTTGCTTTCAAATGGTTATCATATAAATGATGCTGATAAATATATTTACACGAAGTTTGATAATGATGTTAGTGTTGTTATTTGTTTATATGTTGATAACATGCTTATTCTCGGCACAAACCTAGATGTAGTAAATGCAACAAATTCATTCTTGTCTTCTAAGTTTGATATGAAAGACATGGGTGAAGCTGATGTGATCGTAGGTATTAAATTAACTAAGACACCTAGTGGGATTTTGCTTTCTCAAGAACATTATGCTTTTAAAATGCTTGAAAAGTTTGGATATCATGATCAAAAACCTGTAGCTACTCCATATGATGATAGTTTACATTTAGCTAAAAAATTTGGTGAATTTGTTTCACAAATTAAATATGCTCATATCATTGGTAGCTTAATGTATTTGATGAATTGTACTCGCCCTGATATTGCATATGCTATTAGTAGATTGAGTCGTTACACTCAAAATCCTAATAGTGATCATTGGAATGCATTGTCAAGAGTTATGAGATACTTGAAAGGAACTCTTGAATATGGATTATTTTTTAGTGGCGATCCATCAGTTTTAGAAGGTTTTACTGATGCAAACTGGATCTCTGATTCAGATGAGCTTGAATCCACAAGTGGTTATGTTTTTACACTTGATGGAGGTGATGTGTCTTGGAAATCATCCAAGCAAACTTGTATTGCTTGGTCTAATATGGAATCCGAGTTTATTGCCTTGGAGAAGGCATGTAGTGAAGCCGAGTGGCTTAAGAACCTTCTTGGTGATCTTCCCATTTGTGAAAAACCGGTACCGTCTGTGTCTATCCATTGTGATAGTCAAGCTGCAATTGCAAAAGCCAAAAATAAAGTTTTTAATGGGAAGAGTATGCATATAAGCCTAAGGCACTCTATTGTGAGGTAGCTGCTAGCTCATGGGATAATATCCCTTGATTATGTGAGGTCAGAGATGAATTTGGCAGATCATCTGACAAACCCAATAAATAGGAAGTTAGTGGAAAGTACATCGAGGGGAATGTGACTTATACCTAAAACATAGGTCAAGAGTGATGGTAATCCAACCTATGTGATTGATGATCTCATGAAGTAGGTTCATATGGGTAACAACAAGTCACTTGTTGATTATGAGGAGCACTATCATTATGTTCATGTCCCTTCCTATGGTGTAGATAGTGCTATCGACGATGAGAGAGGATGAGCATATGGCTCTTAATGGAAACCATAGCCATTGTTGGGTGGTGTGCATAATCGTCGAGCACACTTGATGGGTCCACCTATATGGGTGTGGAAGTGGGGCCGCTTCCTATGCGAATTTGGGTACATTCGCTAGAGCACTCATGAAAATCCAGGTATGGCGCATGGCCGAAACGTGCCAACCTGAAAGAGCAAGCAACTATTCATTGATGATTCAATATGGGTTATGAGTCAATGTTTTACAATAAAGGAGATTGGTTCATAGAAACTATACGTTTCACCAACTTCTTGTAGAACACACTTCCATTCCCTAAGTAATGGTTCATAGACCGAAAGTTACCATTGCTAATGTATTGAATTGTCGTATTCGATCTCGAAAACTTTCCGTTTCCTCATCTTGGATTCTTTTTCACTTACCGCTTGAAATTTTGAAATAGTGGGGGATTGTTGGATATTTCTTCATTTCAAAGAAAAAGATAGTCCCACATTGGATGGGAGATGACACTTTGATGGGTATATTATAGTCTTCTTGCTAATGGGCTATTGGACTTGTTAATGGGCTATGACTTGGGGGTAGCTCGCGTGCGCATGAGCCTAAGCAAGGGGCCGAGCCCAACCCGGATTGAGCCGAATGGAAAATCTGGGCGACGGATCTGGAAAACCTTAGCGTGTATGCGCTGGCGTCGCGCCTGCGCAGGGGGGTTCACGGGCGCGCGCGGAGTGCCCGAGTTTTGCATCTTTTTTGGCCCACTTGTTTTTGCAGAATTTGAAAGGCCCGTTAATTTTCCCAACAGCCATATTCTTTTATTAACAGCGCTGATTAATTGTCTCAACAACTATATTCTGTTTAATGGCTGTTTTAATATCGCAACAGCTATTTTTGCCTTTAATGACTGTAATTCCAACAGTCATTTGCCTTCACCTATATAAACCCTAGTCTGTCAAGGATTTTTATACACTGCGAAATATTCAATCTTCCACCAAAAAAAACTTTTGTTGCTGTTGTTGCCGTTTTTCTTGTTCGCCTCTGCCTCCACTGCCACGAACAGCTTCCTCGATCTGCAGATCCTCTGTTGCTGCAGATCCCTTGCTGCCGTCAACCCCTGCGGTTCCACTTCCTCTTTCGCGAGATCGAAGCTCATGCTGCTCGCTGGAGCCTTGTATTGTGAGAGCACACTTACAAGACCGTTGTCGTTGAATACTGGAGGGTAGCCGCTGGACCTGACTTGCACTGAGTTAGCACTCTGAGTGGCGGAAATCTACTCTTAAGGACAGTGCCTAGCACGCCTCGACAAACCGATAAGTCCATTCTTCCTCTGTTTTAATAGCACCGTCCTCTTCAAATCTGCAATTTCTACAACACAGATTCTATGCTCAGATGATGCCTGGTGTTTGCTTCAACCCTGGCATCTGAAACGAGTCCATTGCTTCTATCCATGGCTTCAACATTGACATGCTTTCGATGCTGCAGTCGCACTCGCATATCTGAACTGTTACGCAGAAGCGTAGTCACGTAGATGTCATGATTTTTGATGTAGATGCCAAGATCAGAGAATTGAAGCTAGACAGTTACATGCTTTTAAACTCGATCATTTAATCGTCAATTGTTTCAACGCAAGAGTTTGTGATGCAGTTAGATCGAAGATTGTTTTGTGTAAATCATTTGGCATTCTTAATGGCTTATTAGAGCCTGGAGATCAACAGTTGTTGGATAATCATCGGGTCTAGTTCATGAAACAATTTCAGTTTCAGTTGCATGAGATGGGCAACAGAGATGATGATGAGATTGAACATTGTCTGACAGTGACATGCTGACGACGACGACGACGATATTGTTGTTGATAAAAGGTGTCCGATGCCATAGGCCCGTGTTTTAATGGCATTACGGTCATTTTGCTTTCAACCCCACAGGCTCTTTTTATGGAGATAGTTACTCCTAGCCTAGGATACCCGACTGAAAGACAGAATTTGTTATTGTTGCATATAGATGGTGATTCTTCGATCCGTTAAGAAACTTAGTATTATTTCTAGTTCCAGGCGCTTGTCCCCTAGTTTAGTTAATTGACTCTTATGATAGTGTGTAAGTGTCTCTTGGGTTATTGTGTTGCCTCTTGGATCCTATTGAGAATCTATTGGGCTCGTGTCTAGTTATGACCTACTGTGTGTGTGTGTGTGTGTGTGTGTGTGTGTGTGTGTGTGTGTGTGTAGGATCACTCTTGTAACCAAATATCAAGTTAAGGCAATGCAAATTATCTTCTTCTTCTTCCACTTTTACATGTTTTCGGTGCCACTCTGATCTAGGCACCAATTCTTCTGCTGCAACTCTCCCTCCCGCTGAGGGGGACAACCACTCTATCCATCTTCTACAACATCGACACATTCTCATCTATACAATCACCTGAGTCGTAGCACAGCATCCTCCTTGATCCCCATAGTCAGAGCACAGCCTCCTTGATCCCCAGAGTCGGAGCACACCCTCCTTCTAAATCATCGGAGCACGGCCTCCTCAATCATCGGAACACAGCCTCCTCGACCCCCAGCAGCCTCGCCCCATGCGACACCTCATGGCCCCTTGCGACACTATGCATCACATCATCACCCTCTGCGACACGTCATTGGCCCCTGCGGCCCTCTCCAACTATGCAGTCATCGAGCCTTACACTCTCCAATCTCTGCATCTTGCACTTCACGGCCATCCGATGTCGCTATCTCCTTGATCTTCTTCTGAGTCGTTACATTTCCTTTACAAACTCAAGGTTGAGTTTGTGGGGTGTTAAGATAATTAGTATTGTTTCTAGTTTCATGTCAGTGTCCCCTAGTTTATTTTGTTGTATCTTAGAATAGTGTGTAAGTGTCTCTTTGGTTATTGTGTTGCCACTTGGGTTCTAGTGAGAAGATCTTGTTGTGTCTAATTATGACTTATTTAGTGTATATATATGGGATCACTATTGTAACCAAGTATCAAGTTAAAGTAATACAAATTATCTTCTTCTTCTTTCACTTTTACACAATCAATGGTCTGTGAATCCTACTTTGCGGTCTTTTTAGATTGGTAATAGCAAGGCGCTCAGAAAATATAAATTTTTCTCTATCTGTTCTTTTTTTGGTCAATCATCGACTGGTTCTTTATAAACAAAATCTGTTTAGCACAATCTTTTGATGGCCATCCGAATCATGTATTTTGCATGACCATCATTCCTAATTTTTAAAATAATTATATGATCACTACATTGATTTACAAAAGCTAGTTGGTATGTGAACAATTATAAAAGAGAATATCGAGTTGCCACGCTGTAACGACTGCTTTTCATGTATCTGGATTATATATATATAATATGTTTTGGTGGATTTTTCTCCTCTTGTGTGGTTTTCGTCTCCGTAGATTTCATTTTCGATCGATTCGTCGTATTTTCTCGCTTCTTCCTTAGGATTGTCGATTTCGAAGTAAGTCACTCGTGACGGACTTCATAACGGTCGTATCTAACTATTAGATCAAGCATAGGAGTCTTAGGAATCGATCCCGGGGTCTCGCGCTCCGTATCTGTACTTTCTGTGCTCATTAGCCGGTGTAAGAAGGGCCACCGACCGATTAGATGACGATCCAGTCGGTCGGCAATCCTTCTTGGACCGACTAGTTAGCTTTCTAAATTTCTCAGGAGTTACTGTTTATCGTTAGTCGGTCTAAGAACGTTGGTTGACCGACTAGGTTGCAAACTAGTCGGTCAGCAATGCTTCTTGAACCGACTAACTCATCAAATTATTTTTGTATCAGTTACTGTTTACTCTTAGTCGGTCTAAGAACGTTCATCGACCGACTAGATGCCAAACTAGTCGGTCAGTACTTGTTCATGGACCGACTAACTCTAGAATCCTATTTTCGTTCAGGAGTTACTGTTTGCACTTAGTCGGTCTGCGTTGGTCGACCGACCGACTAGTTGCCAAACTAGTCGGTCAGTGGTTGCTCTTTGACCGACTAACCAGTGTTAAAACCCTAATTTCTGGGCAGCCGCCAGCCTAGCCTATTTAAACCCAACCCATTCGACTTCTTCTTCTCCAACACGACCCAAAACCCTAAAAACTTCCCCCTTCAGCCCCCATCTTCCTCCAAGCTCCATTTCTCCATTCCAAGCCCTAGAATCATCATCCAATCCATCCATTCACTCCATCTACCCCTCATCTTCCCCAAATCTCCATCAAAACCCATCAAAATCCCCAAATCCCCCAAAACCCTAGTTTCCCCAAACTTCTCCATTCGCTTCCAGATCTGAACCTAGGGTTCCCCGGAGTGTTTCTTCAATCTCCTCTCGGTAAGAAATCGATCTACCGTTGTTTTTATAACTTATTTATAATTTTGGTGAAACCCTAATTAATTTCATGTGTTTGGTGTTTGTTTCCCCCTAAACAGCGATTTCCTCGTAGATAGCATCCGTGTGACGAGGTTGATCGTCATCCCCGGTGCTAGGCAAGTGAAACTTGCCACTTAGGGTTTAGGCCATGTTTTAGGCCATTTGCTAGTTGTAGGCGTAAAAGAGGCTAGGCGACGAAATGATACTCGCCTAGGCGCAAATTGGGGAACTAGCTTGACAACGAAGCTAGTTCCGACATTTAGCATGTTGCACAATTACCATGTCATGTTTACCTTCCATTAACGGTACGCAATTTAATTGCCATGTCATTGCATTTTGCCTGTCACGTTTAATTTAAATTAACGGTACGCAAATATCTGTTCATGTCTTTGCATAGTGATTATTCATCGTGATTGCGTAGCGCACGCTACAATATTATATTCCTGGCTCGTGTTCCAGAAGCGAGCTTAGTGAGTTGGAAACCCCAACGCTCGACACATATTGGTGGGGTAAGAGATAAGCGGCCTGAGCCCCGAGTTGGCCTGATCCGCCACTCCGGCCAGCAGGTGGACTCTCTAGTGCACAAGTGATTAATAGTGATAGAGATAAGCGGCCTGAGCCACGAGCTGGCCAGCAGGTGGACTCTCTATGCACTAAGTGTTTACCAGTGACAAGTGATTAATAGTGGTAGAGATAAGCGGCCTGAGCCACGAGCTGGCCAGCAGGTGGACTCTCTATGCACTAAGTGATAAGTGATAAGTGATAAGTGATAAGTGTTAAATGAAAAGTGATTAGTGATTTGGTAGCTTTTGCTACATTGTGCATGCTTGCCTCTCTTTTTAAACTGTTGCATCATGCTTGACTGCCATGTCATTACTTAATACTATAACTGCTAGGTTGCTAGATGCCTCACTTTCAGTTTCCTTGCCCAAGTCTTTTAGACTTGCTGACATGTGCCCCTTTACTCTTTTGGGTGACACATGTTAGATCCTGAGCCTGAGTACCTCGTTGAGGACGAGGTGTTTGCTGACGCCGAGCCCGAGCTTGTGTTTGACGGGGAGTACGTGGACACTGGGGACCAGTCCTAGTGTCTTCGTTGTGTTTTACTTTTGACAGTCGTTTTGTTATCGGTGCGTGGCACCTATACTTTGCTTGGTTGTTGTCGTTTCTTTTGTTGGCCTTGTTCTGGGCCTTTAGACTCTTTTCTTTTAGCCTGGTGGCTTTTCTGGATGTTGAACTTATTTGTGATGTTGGACAATATTTGTGAGATGTGAATTTTATTTCAGTCTCTCCTTGTGTTATTATTGCTATTCTGTTGTGGTTACATGGACCTGTTTTTGTATTGTGGACGCTTATCGGGTTTGGGGCTTCACAGCTCCACTCTCGTGCGGACCTTTTCACGTCTCGCCTCCATTTTAGGGAAGCGGGTCGTGACAGGTTTTAGTGGTGGCCCATGCAGGTCTCCTTCTGTAACTGCGATTTTTGGAATAGCGATAATAACATTAGAATGTCCAATAAATTAAGTTCGACGTCCGAGTCATAAGCTATGAGTCTAATCTGATTTGTTTTCCGTGTCATTAGATGGCAGGAAGGCGTTTCACCCGTGGTGGGGGCAGTGGTGCGCTCCCTCATGATGAGGAGCCTGAGCGGGAACCCACCAGCGGTGAGATGATGTGGATGATGATCCAGATGATGCAAGTGCAGCAGGGCGTGCTTTTGCAAGTCCAGAATGCTCCACCTGCTCGAGCTACCCGGGTTCTTCCGGATGCCCCTCGCTCTGAGCCAGGAGCGAAGCAATTTCGGGAGCTGGGTCCCGCATATTTTGATGGTTCCGAGGGTCCTCTGGCTGCCGATGAGTGGATTCGGAACGTCGAGGACAATCTGAAGATGGCCAAGATCACCCCGGCTGGATGGGTTGATTTGGCGAAGAGGCAACTCAAGGATAACGCCAGGAATTGGTGGGATGCGGAAGAGAAGTTGTTGGTGGAGCCGATAGCTTGGGCTACCTTCAAGGCCAGATTTGAGGGTGAGTTCTTCCCGAAGGCTGCCAAGGAGGAGATGCTGCGGTGTTTTATCGATTTGAAGCAGGGGAACTCGTCGGTGGACATGTACCACCAGGAGTTCATGAGGCTGAGTCGGTTTGCGCCGAAGATGGTGCAGGACGCTGAGGAGAGAGCTCAGAGGTTCCTGCAGGGGCTTGCTTCGGAGCTCCAGAGTTTTGTGACCTCCTCTGACCGGGAATCTTATCAGAAGGTTCTGGTCGCTGCCAAGAGGCAGGAGCTGCTCGTGAACCAGAGAAGAGGGTCTGTGGTTGGTGCTGGGAAGAGGCCTGTGGAACAGGCGAGAGCTGTGGTTAGGTCTGGATTCAGGCCGAACCAGCCTGTTCAGTTTAAGAGGCCAGTAGGGCCTGCTCGGAGGACTTGCCATTTTTGTGGCAAGGAGGGCCATGTCAAGGAATCGTGTAGGAGGTTCTTGGGGCAATGTATCGCCTGCGGAGATCCCGCCTATGCTCTCAGGGAGTGCCCGAGGTTGAAGCAGCCTTGGAAGGCACCTATTGCTGCCCAGCCGTTGCAGCAGCGAGCGTCTGTTCCTGTTGGACGTGGAGCAGCTCTTGTTCCGCAGAGGCAGGCTTTTCGGCAGGCTGCTCCGTCGAGGAGGCAGGCTTTTCTGATGACCGCTGCGGAGAGCGAGGCTGTGGATGATGTTATCGCAGGTAATCCTCACTCTAGCTGTTACTTTCCTAGCTGGTTTTGATTGTTAGATTGTGTTGGTTGCTTGAACATGGTTGTTTGCTAGATTAGGGTTTGATTGTTAATTGCTTGATTAGGTGTGATTTTGGTTTGCACATTTCCTGCACGAGTCCTCTTCGACTCTGGTGCATCGATGTGCATTATTTCTCGGAGCTTCGTGGAGAGGCATTCCTTGTCGACGTCCCCTCTCCCCAAGAGTTGGAATATCGTCACAGGAAATGGTGTGGTCTCGGTGCATCGTGGTTGCAATTCTTGCTCGTTGGTGGTCTGTGGACATGAGCTTTTCGCTGATTTCATTGTCCACGACATCATCAACTATGATGCAGTTCTTGGGATGGACTGGCTTGCGAGCTTCTATGCTACGATCGACTGTCGGAGGAAGAAGGTGGTGTTCGAGATTCCCGGACACCCGGTATTTGAGTTCAGTCGTGGTAGCAGTTCGCTTGGTCCTGTCAGATTTCGGGCCAGGCCGGTGGAGGCTGTGGCTATGCAGATGGAGCTGGAGTGGCCAGCTGTGGTGCGTGATTTTGGCGACGTCTTCCCTGAGGAGATGTCTGGTTTGCCGCCTGATCGAGCTTTGGAATTTTCTATCGATCTTGTTCCAGGTGCGCAGCCGATTTCGAAGGCGCCGTATCGTATGGCACCTGCAGAGTTGGAAGAGTTGTGGAAGCAGTTGGATGAGCTTTTGCAGAAGGGTTATATTAATCCTAGTGTGTCTCCGTGGGGAGCACCGGTGTTGCTGGTTAAGAAGAAGGATGGTTCGCGTCGCATGTGCGTGGACTATCGGGAGTTGAATGCGGTGACCATTAAGAATAAATACCCGTTGCCTCGCATCGATGATATTTTTGATCAGCTTGGAGGTTCGAGGGTGTTTTCTAAATTGGATTTGAGGAGTGGTTACCATCAGTTGAAGGTGAAGAAGGGTGATGTTCCGAAGACAGCGTTCAGGACGAAGTATGGACACTATGAGTTCGTGGTTATGCCTTTCGGCGTAACTAACGCGCCCGCAGTTTTCATGAATCTAATGAACCTGATTTTCTACGACTTTTTGGATAAGTTTGTCGTTATCTTTATTGACGACATTCTGATCTATTCGAAGTCGGAAGAATAGCATGCCTCGCACTTAAGGACGGTGTTGGAGATTTTGAGGAAGCATCGGTTGTATGCTAAGTTTTCGAAGTGCGAGTTCTGGCTGGATCGAGTTGCTTTTCTCGGGCATGTGGTGACTGGAGATGGTATTTCAGTGGATCCTGAGAAGATTCGGGCCATCAGGGAGTGGCCTGTTCCGTCGTCTGCGTCTGAGATTCGGAGTTTTCTTGGATTTGCTGGTTATTATCGGCGATTCATTAAGGACTTTTCCCGTATTGCTGAGCCGATGACCAGGTTGACGCGGAAGGATGTTGCTTATGTTTGGTCGGGTGATTGTGAGAGTGCTTTTGGTGTTCTGAAGGAAAGGTTGACGACTGCCCCTATTCTGGTTGTGCCTGATCGCAGCGGTGGATTTGAGATCTTTTGCGATGCCTCTGGCAAGGGTCTCGGTTGTGTGTTGCATCAGCATGGGCATGTTGTGGCGTATGCGTCTCGTCAGCTTAAGGTTCATGAGAAGAATTATCCGACGCATGATTTGGAGTTGGCTGCCGTTGTGTTTGCTCTTAAGATTTGGAGGCACTTCTTGCTGAGTGAGAAAGTGAAGATTTTCACCGATCACAAAAGCTTGAAGTATATTTTCACTCAGAAGGAGCTCAACATGCGACAGCGTCGATGGTTGGAGCTTATGGCGGATTATGATATTGATTTGCAGTTTCACCCTGGCAAGGTGAATGTGGTTCCTGATGCTTTGAGTAGGCTTCCGGCGGTGATGATTTTGACCTCGCAGTGGAGATTGCAGCAGGATTTTTGCGAGTCCGGTGTGGAGATTGTTCTTCCTGGGGAGGCTTCTTCGTTGATGTACATGCAGGTGCAGTCGACGATCGTGGGTCGAATTAAGGCTGGCCAGGCCGAGGATCCGAAGCTGGTGAGGATTCGGGAGCAGGTGGAAGCCGGTCTGTGGACTGACTTTTTGATTCATGAGGATGGCTCGCTGAGGTTTGGAGCCAGGTTGTGTGTGCCTGCTGGGGATATCAGAGAGGAGCTGATGGTGGAGGCACACAGTTCGCCGTATTCTGTGCATCCTGGTGGCACCAAGATGTACCAGGATCTTCGTCTGAATTATTGGTGGCATGGTATGAAGAGAAGTGTGGCTCGGAGTGTAGCCAAGTGCTTGGTTTGCCAGCAAGTGAAGGCGGAGCATCAGCGTTCGGCCGTGTTGCTACAACCGCTTCCGATTCCGGAGTGGAAATGGCAACACATCACTATGGATTTCGTGACTGGACTACCTCGGAGTCCGAAGCAGAATGACGCGATTTGGGTGATCGTAGATCGATTGACCAAGTCCGCGCACTTCATTCCGTTCCGAGTGGGACAGTCCACTGAGGCGCTAGCAATGAGATATATGGAGGTAAAATTCTTTTTACTCTCCGTTTTATTTCCTTTTCCTAGTTTGGATAGTGATGTAACGTGAATCGTGCAGGAGGTTGTGCGACTTCACGGAGTCCCCGTGAGTATCGTGTCTGACAGAGACACGAGGTTCACATCTCAGTTCTGGCAGAGTTTGCAGAAGAGCTTGGGTACGCGTCTGAGTTTCAGCACGGCGTACCATCCGCAGACGGATGGCCAGTCCGAGAGGACGATTCAGATTTTGGAAGACATGCTGAGGGCGTGCATGTTGGATTTCAAGGGTTCGTGGGAGGACCATCTGCATTTGGTGGAGTTCTCTTACAACAACAGCTTCCAGGCGAGTATTGGCATGGCGCCTTTCGCCGCTCTTTATGGGAGGAAATGTCGATCGCCATTGAGTTGGGATGACGTTGGTGATCGGGAGTTGTTGGGGCCTGAGATGATCGTGGAGGCCGTGGAGATCGTCAGGAATATTCGGGAGAGGTTGAGAATTGCTCAGGACCGTTTTAAGCATTGGGCGGATGCTAAACGTCGTCCTTTGGAGTTTCAGCCGGGCGACCATGTGTTCTTGAAGATTTCCCCGAATCGTGGTGTGATTCGTTTCGGGAAGCGTGGAAAGTTGGGCCCGCGATACATTGGACCATTTGACGTTTTGGAGAGGGTTGGCGAGGTAGCTTATCGCTTGGCCTTGTCGCCGTCTTTGGAAGGAGTTCACAATGTTTTCCATGTGTCGCAGCTTCGTCGATACATTAGCGATCCGTCTCATGCGGTGGATTTTTCGGAGATTACCGTTCGCCCCGATATGACGTATGACCAGCATCCAGTGCAGATTCTGGACATGCGTCAGAAATCGCTTCGTAACAAGGTTGTCAATCTTGTGAGGGTGATGTGGCGACACGGTTCACCTGGAGAGTCTACTTGGGAGAATGAGGATGAGATGCGAGAGCGTTTCCCACTTTTGTTTCCAGACTCGTGAGTTTTGGAAATTCCGAGGACGGAATTTTTCTTAAGTTGGGGAGGATGTAACGACTGCTTTTCATGTATCTGGATTATATATATATAATATATGTTTTGGTGGATTTTTCTCCTCTTGTGTGGTTTTCGTCTCCGTAGATTTCATTTTCGATCGATTCGTCGTATTTTCTCGCTTCTTCCTTAGGATTGTCGATTTCGAAGTTAGTCACTCGTGACGGACTTCATAACGGTCGTATCTAACTATTAGATCAAGCCTAGGAGTCTTAGGAATCGATCCCGGGGTCTCGCGCTCCGTATCGGTACTTTCTGTGCTCATTAGCCGGTGTAAGAAGGGCCACCGACCGACTAGATGACGATCCAGTCGGTCGGCAATCCTTCTTGGACCGACTAGTTAGCTTTCTAAATTTCTCAGGAGTTACTGTTTATCGTTAGTCAGTCTAAGAACGTTGGTTGACCGACTAGGTTGCAAACTAGTCGGTCAGCAATGCTTCTTGAACCGACTAACTCATCAAATTATTTTTGTATCAGTTACTGTTTACTCTTAGTCGGTCTAAGAACGTTCATCGACCGACTAGATGCCAAACTAGTCGGTCAGTACTTGTTCATGGACCGACTAACTCTAGAATCCTATTTTCGTTCAGGAGTTACTGTTTGCACTTAGTCGGTCTGCGTTGGTCGACCGACCGACTAGTTGCCAAACTAGTCGGTCAGTGGTTGCTCTTTGACCGACTAACCAGTGTTAAAACCCTAATTTCTGGGCAGCCGCCAGCCTAGCCTATTTAAACCCAACCCATTCGACTTCTTCTTCTCCAACACGACCCAAAACCCTAAAAACTTCCCCCTTCAGCCCCCATCTTCCTCCAAGCTCCATTTCTCCATTCCAAGCCCTAGAATCATCATCCAATCCATCCATTCACTCCATCTACCCCTCATCTTCCCCAAATCTCCATCAAAACCCATCAAAATCCCCAAATCCCCCAAATCCCTAGTTTCCCCAAACTTCTCCATTCGCTTCCAGATCTGAACCTAGGGTTCCTCGGAGTGTTTCTTCCATCTCCTCTCGGTAAGAAATCGATCTACCGTTGTTTTTATAACTTATTTATAATTTTGGTGAAACCCTAATTAATTTCATGTGTTTGGTGTTTGTTTCCCCCTAAACAGCGATTTCCTCGTAGATAGCATCCGTGTGACGAGATTGATCGTCATCCCCGGTGCTAGGCAAGTGAAACTTGCCACTTAGGGTTTAGGCCATGTTTTAGGCCATTTGCTAGTTGTAGGCGTAAAAGAAGCTAGGCGACAAAATGATACTCGCCTAGGCGCAAATTGGGGAACTAGCTTGACAACGAAGCTAGTTCCGACATTTAGCATGTTGCACAATTACCATGTCATGTTTACCTTCCATTAACGGTACGCAATTTAATTGCCATGTCATTGCATTTTGCCTGTCACGTTTAATTTAAATTAACGGTACGCAAATATCTGTTCATGTCTTTGCATAGTGATTATTCATCGTGATTGCGTAGCGCACACTACAATATTATATTCCTGGCTCGTGTTCCAGAAGCGAGTTTAGTGAGTTGGAAACCCCAACGCTCGACACATATGGGTGGGGTAAGAGATAAGCGGCCTGAGCCCCGAGTTGGCCTGATCCGCCACTCCGGCCAGCAGGTGGACTCTCTAGTGCACAAGTGATTAATAGTGATAGAGATAAGCGGCCTGAGCCACGAGCTGGCCAGCAGGTGGACTCTCTATGCACTAAGTGTTTACCAGTGACAAGTGATTAATAGTGGTAGAGATAAGCGGCCTGAGCCACGAGCTGGCCAGCAGGTGGACTCTCTATGCACTAAGTGATAAGTGATAAGTGATAAGTGATAAGTGTTAAATGAAAAGTGATTAGTGATTTGGTAGCTTTTGCTACATTGTGCATGCTTGCCTCTCTTTTTAAACTGTTGCATCATGCTTGACTGCCATGTCATTACTTAATACTATAACTGCTAGGTTGCTAGATGCCTCACTTTCAGTTTCCTTGCCCAAGTCTTTTAGACTTGCTGACATGTGCCCCTTTACTCTTTTGGGTGACACATGTTAGATCCTGAGCCTGAGTACCTCGTTGAGGACGAGGTGTTTGCTGACGCCGAGCCCGAGCTTGTGTTTGACGGGGAGTACGTGGACACTGGGGACCAGTCCTAGTGTCTTCGTTGTGTTTTACTTTTGACAGTCGTTTTGTTATCGGTGCGTGGCACCTATACTTTGCTTGGTTGTTGTCGTTTCTTTTGTTGGCCTTGTTCTGGGCCTTTAGACTCTTTTCTTTTAGCCTGGTGGCTTTTCTGGATGTTGAACTTATTTGTGATGTTGGACAATATTTGTGAGATGTGAATTTTATTTCAGTCTCTCCTTGTG
This sequence comes from Scilla litardierei, assembly GCA_030789695.1. Lineage (NCBI taxonomy): Eukaryota > Viridiplantae > Streptophyta > Magnoliopsida > Asparagales > Asparagaceae > Scilla > Scilla litardierei. The sequence continues at coordinate 166,097,108 of CM061140.1, read as the reverse complement.
TTATTATTGCTATTCTGTTGTGGTTACAGGGACCTGTTTTTGTATTGTGGACGCTTATCGGGTTTGGGGCTTCACAGCTCCACTCTCGTGCGGACCTTTTCACGTCTCGCCTCCATTTTAGGGAAGCGGGTCGTGACACACGCGCACATACCGAATTGCTCTGCGTACGATCAGAGTTCGAGCTATGTACAAGTTTTCCACTTAGAATTGCTTACTTGCAAAAATACATCCGGTTGTACGCGGTGAGTAAAAGCCCACAACTGATGGCAATTTTGCTCAGCGCACACAACCGCTATCACTTACGTGTGATTTTGCTAAACGCGCACAACCGCTATCGGATCTCATCACCGGTGAGGGAAAAATGGGAGGGGGAGATAGAGAGATCCGACGTCATCATCTCCACTGACCTCGTCCACCACCTCCTGCTACACCTCTAAACCCTCACCGCTTTGGATGGCAACCGTCGTTGTTGTTGCAATCTCCAAAGTAGCAGCAAAGGTAGAGAGAGGATGATGGTGTCGTTGGAGAAGCTTGTCCTCGATTTGTGTGATCGTAATCTCAGATAGACTTCCCTTTGTGACCGCAGGTGAAGAAGCAGCGCGCAATCGGGTTGGTCATTATGATTACGATCACACAAGGGCATTCTCTCTGAGATTGTGAACACAATGATCATAAGTGCACACTCATAAACACATCTTAACGACTCCGGCGACGTCACCTTTAAGCTATTCTTCTCCACAACGAATTTCCCTAGATGGAAAACCACAGTGAACATCATTCTGGAAAACCCAATTGGAGAAGCGTCAACCCCGGCGGTGGTTGTGGACCACTGGCGACTTTGCCGCCCTCTCCGATCGAATCCATAATGGTTGTGCGCGCTGAGTGTAGAATAGTGTTAAAATTTTGAATGGCAAACTTGAGAATAAGTGGTTGTGCGCGCGAGCAATTCGGTACATGCGCGTAGCAACTCCCAAGAGAACATTGACTAATGATGATCAAGAGAAATGAAAAAAAATAGACACTTGAGGTGTTTTATGCAATTTCCCTAATGATTATTACAAATTCTAACCACAGAGTCCTAAACAGGGACAAGATGGGCCTGTTCTTTTGCTGGAATAGAGAAAAATGAAATATGAGAAAGTTTGTATTCTAAGGAGAGAGAAAATAGAGTTTTGTGCTCTTTGGGTGGAATACAGTATGGAAAGTGGGGTTTGGAATAGAAAGTGTGGTCCACTTTCTATTATTATGTTCTTTCGGGATTGGAGAGTTGAAATGAGAAAGTGGAAAGATGATGAGTTTGAGGAGAGAGATATGGAGAGATGTGACAGCGGGTCCCACCATTCCCAAACATTCCCATGTATTCCAAGCAAAAAGCTTGGAATACAAAACCCCTCCATATTCCCATTTTTTTGACTCCACGTCAGCATTCACATTTCTCTATTCACATGATCAAAGGAACAAGAAGGTGGAAAGCGGGGGGGGGGGGGGGGGGGGGGGAATTGGAATGAACAGTAGATAAATAGTGAAAATTTTCTTCTCATCTGTGTTCCATGCAAAAGAACAGGCCCTAACGGAAACGACCAAAAGCGATGGGTGCATATTCCTGCTCGGTCGCTTTCGATGAAACGGCTTGAAGCAAGCCGTATAGCGACATGAATTCTCTCCCTTTTATTTCTCTATTTCTTCTTTTGTTAATCACAGTTCAGCTCCAACTGCTCTTCATCATTCCTTTCCAATGGCTTCATCTCTTCTCATCTTTTTATTCTTCGTCTCTGCGCTTATTTTCTATTTGACCCAAGCTTCGATCTCACCTCAAGAGCTCCTGAAATCAGCTCGAGAGCCAGAGTTCTTCGACTGGTTGAGGAGCATAAGGAGAAGAATCCATCAGAACCCGGAGCTCGCTTTCCAGGAGTACGGGACCAGCACGCTCATTCGGGCCGAGCTCGATGCTCTTGGGGTCGAGTATTCATGGCCTGTTGCTAAGACTGGAGTTGTTGCCTCAATTGGGTCTGGAGATGGACCCAAGTTTGGTCTCCGGGCCGACATGGACGCGCTTCCTCTCCAGGTAATTTTGTCGAATGGGTTGTAGGCATTCTAAATGTGATGTCCTTTTCTATTATTCGATGTCGATGATGCACCATGAGAATTCTTAGTGGCCTGATGGCGATATGAAATTTTGAGACTGGTTTTTAGCGGAATTAGAATTTTCAATACCCAGGGTTTAGTGTGTGCGGATGTCTGAAATTTTATACCAGAAAAGTGGTGAAATCTGAAGCTGCTGCAATAGATTTCATCGAATTTATGAAGTTATTAAAGAGTTTATATGAGGATGAAAATTTATGAAATTATAACCAACAGGAGCATGTGATAGAGCCAATGCAACATGCCTAATTCCCGTATATACTGGTATATGATCATTAGATACATAGCAAATGCGCTAAAATTATAAGTTTCATGATAATTAGATGCATATCTAGATGTGTGACAAACAAATGGTGCATATGTACACGCACTTCTCCTCGTGAAAATCCCATGTGTTACTCATGTTGTCCATTTGACCCAAAGGCCCGAGGCCCGGCCCGGTCGACGGGCTGGCCTGGCCCGGGCCTCGGATCCGGCCCGGCCCGGGCCCGAGCCCAGGGCCGGGCTTCCGGAGCCCAGCAGGCCGACCTAGCCCGGCCGATTTTTATTTAATTTATTTTTTAAGCACATGCATCGGATGCTGGGAACGGTCATATGACCGTTCTGGGGGGCATTTTTGGGTTTTTAGTGCCAAAAGACCAAAGCACCCCAACGGTCATAAACTGTCATCATTTGTGTCATCATTTGCGGGCAGTTTCGGTCTTTTTACACCCGGAAAATTCCTATAAATTGCACACACCCCCTCTCATATTTTTCTCACAAATCTTAAACTCTCAAACTCTCTCAAACTCTCTCTATTTGCATAAGCTATACGTTCAAGCAATCAATTCGCAGCTCTCGCGTATCGATCAAGGCGGTATCGCAAGGCTTAACTCTCTGTCAACTTCGCTTTCAACTCATCGTTAAGCTCAAGTCTCAACTCGATGTCGCTCTCAACGTCGCACTCAAGTCTTAGCTCTCTCCACTCTCAAGCTCATCTGCTCTCTACACCACTCGCAAGTCGCAACCCGACAATCAGGTTCCTTTATATATTAGCATAATGACTAGGCCAAACAACTGTAGGAATTTTAACTTCCACTTTGACAACACTGAAGAGTATGATAATTTTACTACGATACTGTGTAGCCCGATAGAAACACCAAATTTTGATATTGATATGTCAAACTGAAATATACGAGTACACGAATCCTACACCGGCTTATACTACTTTTGCACAGACTTCTTCTGTAAACGCTTCTACTCATGCACAATCTACTATTCCTGTTGTTTCTTCTACACAATCCTAACATAGATCACAAAAATCTGCGGTTTGGGATCACTTTACGGTTGAAATTATCGCTGTCAAAGGACATCGGGCAGTTTGCAAAGTATGTAGAACATATTTTAATTGCAAACATTCTGACGGTACAACACAACTTAAGAGACACGTATCATCTCACGAAAAATGGATTTTAAACAGACCACATGAAACTTATCTGCATCTTCTTCCTCTCTATCTAATTTCTCATACTCTGCTGAGACAATGAGAAAAGAGATGGCTAGATTGGTTTTATGCCAAGAATTATCATTTAGTTATGGGAAAAGCCTCGAAATAGAACGGTTTAACCAAGTGGCCATTAACCATGCATTTAGAAGAATGCCTAGAAACATTCTTCGAAGAGATGCTATGTCAGCTTTTCAAGCTGGGAAGGCTAAATTGGTGGATACTTTTGCTAGCTTAAATTCTAGAATATGTTTAACTCCAGACATTTGGACAACAAAATGGGGAGCATCATATTTATGTGTTACATCGCATTATGTAGATCATGCTTACATGCTTAACAAGATGATTATATGATTAGAATGTTAGAGCATGCTCATACTGGGAGTGTTATTTCTTCTGTGATAATGTTTATAATTCATAATTTTAATATTTCTGAAAAGATTTTTTCATTTATTTTTAATAATGCATCTAATAACACTAGTGAAATTAGTTGTTAAAAAAGAAATTTGACCCCGGTATGGATGTGTTGTTTCATCAAAGATGTGTATGTCACGTGTTGAACTTGATAGTTCATGATGGACTTAAACTTCTTCGATTTATTTAGATAAAATTAGGAACCTCATATTGTATATATATTCTTCTGACACTAGGCAACATTAGTACAAATAACTGTGTCGTACTAGCCAAAGACCGTACATTGCCTTTAAATTTTTTGTTCAACGTATGTGGAATTCAACTTTTTTAATGTTGTGTTCCATAATTAAGAATAGAGATCTTCAACATATGTAGAATTCAACTTTTTTAATGTTGCATTCCATGATTAAGAATAGAGATCAGCTTACAGATTTTGCAATTACATACCTTCCACCTGACCCATCATATGAAATTAGTGAAAACGAGTGGATAATTGTAGATCATCTCCATGATTTTTTGATATATTTTTACTGCTACAAATAAACTTTCAGGGTTTACTACCCAACATCGCTTTTGGGATTAGAACTATTAGTTTTAATTTTCAAAGTTTTATCTAAGCATAGAGACAATCCACAACCTAACGCTGCTCTTATGCATATGATAGAAGCCATGTCGATAAAACTAGCTAAGTATTAGAATCATGTTCATATGCTTTACTATTTGGCTAAAGTTTTTGATCCGCTTTTAAGGAGGATGTTGCAATTGGGTTATTAGAAATATACTATGAAAACATGGGATTTCCCCATGATGAACATGTAGCTACGTTTAAACATAGCTTAAGTACCATTTTACAACTTATGAGACTAGATTTGGTAGGGCTTCACATACTTCTTCCGTGCCTGCTACTACTACTGAAGAAACAAAAAACAGTTAAGTCAGATAATTCTTCTAGTAAACTGTCTAAGTATTTAGCAAATCAGTTTCCTTTTTCTGAGGCTGAAATGGAAGATGCGAATTTTGATGCTCTTGCTTGGTAGAAAGAATACGAATCTGTTTATTTCATTCTTTCCATCATGGCTCGTGATTTGTTAGTTGTCTATATATCTACCGTTACTTTAGAGTCTGCTTTTAGTGCAGGTAGTCGCGTTCTGAGCAACAAGAGTTCAAGGCTGAAGAAAGACATAGTTAAAATTGCGGTTTGTGCAAAGGATTGGTTCCATGCTGAAAACCGCTCGCAAGATAAGAACTTTTCCGAAGATTCTGACGAAGAAGAGGCACAAGATGAGTGATTTTCATTTCTTTCGTTTATTATTATTTTTTATTTGTATTAGTATACTTTTTTGGCCATTGTATGAGGGGTAAAGCTAGCTGACTTAAGTCCTCACCTCAAAAAATTTCATTAATAAAATTTAAAGATTCAACTCGGGATCTTCGTGAATTTCGGGCTTAAATATGTTTGTCCTGTGGCACTACTATATCTATTTAGCAATAATATAAGTTATTTTTTTCTCGTTTATAAAATTTTTATCTACTTACAATTTACAAAAGACTATCTATTTGTTATTTTTTATAAAATACCATGTTTTTATAAAAACTATCTATCTTAAAATTTTTTAATACAATGTATAAATATTATAAATTAAGCGTAAATTGTTTACATTTTTAGATTTTTTTAAAAAGAATTTTAAGAAAATTTTAGATTTTTAAAGAGGTTTTTAGAGTTTTTAAATTATTTTTTAATAAATAAACCCGGCCCAGTCTTGGTCTGGTCCGGGTCGCGGGCCGGGCTTCCGGCACTTGGACAGGGCCGGCCCGTGGCCCAGTCAAAGCCCGACCGGGCCCGAGCCCAATGGACACCATGAGTTACGGAATAAATCCGCACATCAAATAAGTATGAATGTTGTTGAATGGACCTGGTTGGGGCAGCCGTGGCATGCGGTAAGTGTGCGGTTGGATAAGCTGACCCCCGATTGGTAGGGCTCCGATCTGTGCCATGGAAGCCGGGACCGAGTTATCTCCCTTGCTATCTGCAATGCATGAAGATCGTCAGGGGGTCGGGTCTGGGACCTGACCAAATCTCCTCCGATACTTAAGTCAGTGGCCGACTCAAAAGGGGCTCTGTGGGGCTAGGTCCGGCATGTTGGAAGGTCGTCCGATAGTCCTTCGACCGAGCCATGCAGGAAGAGAGTATGATGTTTGGTAGAATATGTTTTCAGTATTTAGGCTACGTCAATGTTGGATCTAGGAGATCCTCCACCTTTCACCCACTGCCTCTAGGCCTTCTTATAGGTGAACCATTCCGTTGTAATGTCTGGGGGAAATGATGAGACTTTATTGTTGTCATTAATAGTGGCGCACAAATGAGGAAGTGTTGAGTATGAGAAGCATCCGGAATAATGGCCATGAAAATGTACCATAATTGCTGTATTGATGGCCATAGTTATTGGATGGAGACTAGCCATAATTGGCATAACATAATGTGATCCTCTTATTATAACATGCTTGAACTAAGCTTCATGAAAACTTCACTATCGACCATCTCTTGGATAATATGAACCATTTGTTTTGATCCCCACATCTAATTAGCCTAACAATGGAATATCAAGTGGCTCCAAATTGTTGGACTTGGGTCGGGTTTCGGTTAGCTTGAAGGCGGGATCCGACCCGTAGCTAGATTGGTTCTAGGAACCGACCCGCTTCCTTGGTTAGCTGGGGATTCTAGAACCCTAGCCTCTTAGGATGAGTCCAGCCAAAAACTTAGCTCTGATTTATTTAGGGTAGGTGTTCTATGTAGAATAAAACTATGCACACCCTTTGTGGGCCTCACAATCTCATCATACAGTAAAGTGAGATTGCTTATGGAGGAGGTAAATGTCCGAGATCTAAGCCTATTTAAAGGGGACTAATCTCTTCTCTTAACCACCAACAAACACCAACAAAAAAGCATTAAGCTACCCACCTAAAAATCATCGATCTCAAGCAATTCATTGCTGCTATGTTGTGGGCAAGTAGGCGACGATCCGATTTTGTGATGTTGCTTCATTGTTGGGAAAGAGATCGTTGAAGGGTTGCTGCAATAAAGGAGCAAATGATCTACAAATATGATACTGTTCTTCAGTCGTTGTGTTGTGTGTAATAGATCTAGCATGCATTGCTATGAATATTCTTATTCTCATGTATTAGTATTAATAGTAAATGAATAAATAATCCTACACATAGTATTGTTGTCTAGGTTTAGAGCTCTTTGATAGCATGTGCTCTTTTGTTATTGATGTCCCCCTAATGAGATTGGATTTTTATTGTAAAGTGTTAATCCCTATATTGTTTGCTCTTAAATCTCGTAAGATTAAATTACAAGGATGGATCTTTAACATGGAACATGTTTTTTCAGAAAATCTAGTCTTTACATGATTACAATTGCTTACTTAAATATACATCTCGGGTGTTTAATGTTAGATGTAATGATTACTAATTAAAGTAATCGCTTTTATCATTGATCTAAGACTATTATAATATATCTTTTTCGTTCGTCATCTATATAACACGCTATGATATTTGTTATGCGATATTTTTTTCCATATTATTGAAAATTGAATATTTGGTTAGGATTTTGTTATCTGAAATGTTAAAAACCTTTAATCTATAAGAAGTTTAATGTTTTTTCATCTAACAAAACCCAAACCCTAAAAACACTAACCATAAAACCCTAACTTTGGCTGCCAAGTGGCACTCCTATAAGCATATGTTGCTAGAGATGTGGCAGTGGCAAGAGCTTGCAAGTAGGCCATTACCCATGGTTAGGCCTGTTGGATCCCCGTGCACCTCCCTAACACTTAGGCTAGGTACACAATGTCACCTATAATGCGCGGAAACGGTGGCCAAACAATCCCAAGCCCGAATTCCACCAAGATGTCATATAGGCACAAAACCAAACACCTCACAGGCACAAAAGAAAGTTGTCACCAACAAACAACCATCTTAACGATCTTGCGACAGATAATGTAGGCACACGAATATAATACGAAATAAAGAAAGCAACACAAAAGAGACGCGGAGATTTACCCTGGTTCGGTTACAAACAACCTACATCCAGCATCCAATGCGCCCGGTCCACTACTGATCAAGCAAGGTATACACCGACCCCATCATCTCATTCTTCCACAACCATAATGAGAGACAAGCTCCAAGCAACAAGACCTAACCCTAGATCTCTCACTAAGCTCACACACTCTCAACCAAGTGGGAATCCTTGATAACAAAGCTCCTACAACATGTAGAGCTCCTTAAGGGACCAATCCCACGTCTAGCTAGATCACTCCTTGGTAGTATAGCTCCAAACTAGGAAAGCTACCAAAGGGACTCAAGATCTACAAGCTAAAGAAAGAAGCAAGACACTCACCATGGATCTCTCACAAGAAGAAGCTCCCCAGCTTTCTTCTCCTCCAATTTCAGATCCAAGCATCACTGGTTTTCCCTAAAAATGAATGGCAGCCGCTCTCGGCATTGCTACTGGCCACCCTCTTTTCATTCTCTGGAAAAAACTGAGAGGCATCCCTCTCTTTTTGTCTATCGGCTCGCTGTGCAAATAAGAGCTGGCTGTCCTATTTGCTGTCGGTTGCCCCAAGGAAAACAAAGGGCAAGTGCCTTTAATTCCCAACCACCAAACAATATGGGGGGCCCTAAAGACTGGACACATCAGGATTTTTCAGCAATTTAAAAAACAACACTCTGCATTGCTGATAAATCCATACACTCTCTTCAGCACAGCTCCAGCTCCATCGTATATGAACTCCACTTGCCTTGACCATCGGACATGTGAACCTCCATCACGTGCATCGAAAATCGCGCCCTCTGGCGCCTCAATCCTCCGAGAGACATGCCAAGCTCAGAAGTCGTCTGGGCCTACCCTCGCGCATCTCCGTCTCGTCCATCGCCATGTCTGTGATGAAGTCATCTGCCTCTGAGGATAATCATGCGAGCTCGGACTCCATGAACGAATCAAATGACACTGTGCCAGCGTCGAATGAGACTTCTGTCGATCCATGAACATCCCTATCACCACCCCACAGGTCTGCGAGCAACTCATGCTCGCCATGTCTATCATCTATAAGAAATATGCCGTCATCCCTGCTGCTCTGCAGACTGACCCCAGCTGGGTCACATCGATACGTCGTCCGTATCTGCTCTATCTGCTGATGCATGTCATCAAGACTCGTCGACCACCGGCTTCGCGCCTCAACTGACTGTGCCGATGACTCAAGACACGAATGCGCACACACAAGCGCCAAACTGTCCACCGCACCAACATCTAGCCTCTGGAGATCGTCCTCACCTACCATGCCCTGTGATGAACTCGCTGAAGGTGAGATATGAGCGCACACTGAAGGAGCTCCTCTCGGCTCTGCCACCTCCCTATATCGAGCTTGAACGCACTCGATATGTGGCCTCCTAACTCTAAGCTCCATGTCCCTAGTGGCAACTCCACATAGGATCACCATCGCAGTCTCCACACTGCCGTGAGAGTCTCCATGCTCCACCACGCTATCAGATTCCCTGCTCCTCTGCATCTCACCCGGTCTGGCCTCTGAAGTATCTGAAGATGCGCATGATAAATTACCCCTAGCCAAACGAGAGCCATATCGCCTGTGTCCATACTGTGAAGACTGCTCTACCATGCACAACGAATGCTCTACCCTGATGTCAAGCTCCTCAGAAAACCTCTCTACCCTGAAGTTGAAGCTGCACACCTCAACACGCTGGTCCTCCTCAGAAGCAACCAACTCATGCGTGCTAGAAACGTGAGAGACCTCCGTCTCCTCATCCACTGCAACCTCTAGCATCGGTGCGGAAACCAACTGCCCTACTCCTCCGTATATCGTTGTCCTCTGAACCTCCGACTGAACTGAATCTGGAGCTACATCGTGAGATGCATGCTGATCACTAACACTAACCATATCGGATGAACTCTGCACCCTGTCCGTTTACACACGTGTCTGATCATCTGCCTGAATCTGAATCTTAATCGCCTCATCCTCTCTATGGACCGGGTTGTCCTCTGTTCCCTGCACACCATCATGAGTCTGCTCCGCCCTAAACACTGCAGACTCGTCAATCATGACATGTCGTCTGATAATCACCTCGCGGGTACTAGGACACCATAACCTGTACCCTCTCGCACCTCCACATACGTACCCGAGTAGGACACAATCTTACATGCATTGTCCTACATCGTCATCGTCCCTCTCGTGTGGCCACAGGACATCCAAACGTACGCAAGTGCGATAAGTCAACAACTCTGTCCGTCCATAACTCCTCGGGAATAGAACTACCTGCGGCTAGTGACGGCGTTCGGTTGATGAGGTATGCCGCAATAGCAAGGGTCTCCACCCATAATTCCCTGGGAAGGCCGGATGGTCTCAATAGCCCCCGTGTCTTCTCTACCAACATCCTGATCATGCTGTCTGCTACGCCACCGTGAGGGTCTCCATCAGGAATGGTGTATCGGCACGTAATCCCCTCTGACTTGCAAACATCTCGTATCTCAATGTCGTTGGTACAGATCTCTCCTACGGGTCTACCCATCCGCCTCTCGATTATGCTCCTCCATAGCAGCACCCTCTCATGTATCTCATCCCGAGATCCCATGAGAGTAACCATGACTCTCCTCGAGAAGTCATCTATGAAGGCCGTGAAGTACCTCGCGCCTTCTAGGGAAGGAACCGGACATGAACCCCATACACCGGCGTAGACGCACTCTAGGGGCTCCCTACTGTGTCTAACAGCTGTCCCAAACTGCACTTGCCTCGGCCGCTCTGTACCACAGTCACTGCAAGACTCAAGCCCACGATCACCTCCGAACACACTCCTTCTCTGAAGAATGTTAAGGCTCTGCTCATCAGCATGCCCCAATCTGAGATGCCACAGTCTCGCTGGATCTCTACTCTCGGACTCCTGTGATCTGCCAGTCTCGTCCACTACCGTGTGCCCATCGAGCGCATACAAGTTACCACGCTTCTTCCCCCTCATGACAACCAGGCATCCTCGGGAAATACACAGTCGATCCTCCTCGATCACTGTCCTGTAGCCCATCCCGGTCAAAGCTCCTATCGATATCAAGCCACTGTGAAGATCAGGAACATGTCTGACACCATCAAACACACGGACGATGCCATCGTGCATCCTGACTCTGACCGTGTCACTCCCAACCTGCTCGCACTCCATACCATTCCCCACGAGAATCTGATCTCCAATGCGTGGAATGTATGAGTCGAACGCACTCCGATCCGGAGTTATATGGAATGAGCACCCCGAGTCCAATTGCCACGAACATTGTGCTTCTTCCACGGAGTATGCCTCAAACACCGAGCAATCATCCTCGTCAGAAAACATCTCGTCTCGTGCTCCAACATAAGTCGAACTCTGAGCAACATCTTCCACAATGCCAATCGACGTCCTCGCTTTCAACCTCGGACAATCCCTCTTCCAATGCCCTCTTTCCTTACATAGAAAGCATTTGTTGTCACCACGGCCCCCTGACTTGGACCGCCGCAGATTCCGACTCTTGGAACGACCCGTCTTGGATCTTGGAGTGAGTCCGTCCTCTTGGCGACCCCGGATGACATTGGGTACCTCACAACCATCGGTGTCACCTAACACCAAACTTTGAAGATCCTCCGTATTCAATGCAAACTTCACCTCATCCAACGTGAGTGAGTCTCAGCCATTCAATATCGAGCCTACAAACTTGGAATACACCGGAGCAAGAGAACACAATAGTGCCATAGCATGTTGCTCGTCCTCTATCCACTCCCCAATTCTTGTAGGTCCATTACTATACGGTCCATCTCGCCAACATGTTCCACAACGAGGTTCCCCTTTTCATCATGTGAGTATATAAACGTTGCCACAATTGCAACCTTCCTCCAATTGGTGTCTTAGTTGAGTACCGAGCTTCAAGCATCCTCCATAGGTCGCTCACGACCTCAACATCGGCAAATTGCCTAAGGATCTCATCCTCCAAGGATTGCAATATCTCACCGAGGGCTTTAAGCTACATCCCCCGATTATCATATACCGTTGCCTTACATGTCATGCTCGTATCACATACGACACCGTAAACTCCCTGGTACTTCAACAAAGCCACCATCTTTTGTCGCCATAGACCATAGTTGTCCCGGCCATTAAGCTTCTCTACTTCGTATAAACACTCGGTCGTCTCCTCACATGAGCAAGACGCCATCGTGGCGCTACACTTCTTCGCAAACCGGAAGCTCTGATACCACTTGTTGGATCCTGTGTACCTCCCTAACACTTAGGCTAGGTACACAACGCCACCTACAATGCGCGGAAACGGTGGCCAAACAATCCCAAGCCCGAATTCCACCGAGGTGTCACCTAGGCACAAAACCAAACACCTCACGGGCACAAAAGAAAGTTGTCACCAATAAACAACCATCTTAACGATCTTGCGACAGATAATGTAGGCACACGAATATAATACGAAATAAAGAAAGCAACACAAAAGAGACGCGGAGATTTACCCTGGTTCGGTTACAAACAACCTACATCCAGCATCCAATGCACCCGGTTCCACTACTGATCAAGCAAGGTATACACCGACACTATCATCTCCTTCTTCCACAACCATAATGAGAGACAAGCTCCAAGCAACAAGACCTAACCCTAGATCTCTCACCAAGCTCACACACTCTCAACCAAGTGGGAATCCTTGATAACAAAGCTCCTACAACATGTAGAGCTCCTCAAGGGACCAATCCTACGTCTAGCTAGATCACTCCTTGGTAATATAGCTCCAAATTAGGAAAGCTACCCAAGGGACTCAAGATCTACAAGTTAGAGGAAGAAGCAAGACACTCACCATGGATCTCACACAAGAAGAAGCTCCCTAGCTTTCTTCTCCTCCAATTTCAGATCCAAGCATCTCTGGTTTTCCCTAAAAATGAATGGCAGCCGCTCTCGGCATTGCTACTGGCCACCCTCTTTTCATTCTCTGGAAAAAAACTGAGATGCAGCCCTCTCTTTTTGTCTATCGGCTGCTGGGCAAATAAGAGCTGGCTGTCCTATTTGCTGTCCGTTGCCCCAAGGAAAACAAAGGGCAAGTGCCTTTAATTCCCAACCTCCAAACAATATGGGGGGCCCTGAAGACTGGACACATCAGGATTTTTCAGCAATTTAAAAAACAACAAGGCCATGCGCAACAACATGTAGCTGCAGATCGTGCCAGTAACAAGTTATAAATACCAGTACACACTACACAGTGGGTCGCAGGCATTATGATGCATACGTGGCACTCTGGGTGCATGCGATATGCATACAACCATATAGTTGTTAGAGCGAGCTAGGCCACAATAGTAGGCCTGCAGAGCAGGGCCGACTTAGGGGTTTTACAAAGGCCATTTCGATTTCTGCAGTTCTTGAACATGTAGGCAAGCTCCATGTCACACACATGGCACATACACAAGCTAAATACGTGCAGTGCACATGCATGGTGCATATTTGGACCATTCGATGTGTGTTGGGCCAATGGTACTACATACATGGTGCATATAGATTCTGTCTACTTAATGCATGTGTTGTACCTTAGCAAAGATATTGTTTTTGGCATGTGTTTTTAGAGACAAACTTGACATGACCCAGTTGCAGTAATGCTGCTACATGCGTTGATGCACTTTTAGTTGTCGTACACAGGATCCGCTTGTGCATCACTGCATGTACATGAGCGGTGAACATGCATAAATCCCACATGCTCAAATGCATCCACACCATCTTGGAGGCATAGAAAATTGAAAGTGGTGCACATTTGTATAGGCTACATCATACAGAGGAATGATCTGGCGAAGGCATTCCATGATTAGGTCTATGTTAAAGACGAGTGCGCCTACATCGTCATGAATTCGAACTAACTCAGAAGTGGTGCTTGCTTTGACTGGCTGTAATATCTCCTGACAAGAAATCCTACAATTAGGTCAATACTATTCAATAACGAGATCAAGATTATGGTAATTTAAACTCTCTTTGGTGTCTAAGATAAGTATGGTGGTTATACAACTAAAGAACATATTTGACATATAAAACCTGTTCATGTTGCACACTTATCTGACCAATCGTTATTCAAAAAGTTGCTCATCTAACATTGAAGGGGCATGACTATTATAAACGGAATTCTTAAAGGAATGATGCTCGAGTCTGGATCATCCCAAGGAAACTAATTCGATCGAGCATTTGATCAAAATCCCTAAACCTAATGTATTGCATAAAAATTAAAATATGTGGGTGTTTGGAAACACCATAATTTACACTTAGTTTGTATGAAAATTAGTGTTTAGTGGAGTAAATTAAGTGATAGCTACTTAAGAAGAATGTGGTTCCTTAAACTTTTATCGAAGGATAATCCAATGTTAATGCTTCTAAGATTTTCTCTATAAAATATTTGAAAATGTTCTTAAACTTTTATTGAAGCATAGATGATCTAGAGTATATCAAAGTTTTGATCCGTAACAATATTAATTTTGAAGTTGTATCTTTTATGTTTATACGTTAGAGAAAATTACATATTTAGTGCTCGGCTTATAACAATTCAAGCAACCTAATAAAACAATTGTGATCTTTATTCATAGATCGCATGAGATCTTCCAAATTAATCATGACAGGCATTTTGAAGGGTACCTTGTTGAACTGTGACAAAGATAAAAGTTGGCACCACAAGATGCATACCTTTATTATACCGATGACTACTGGGAAAGTATTGAAAAGGAAGCAAACATCTGAAAAAGATTAGTGTGGAACAACAGAAGACCTAATGCATCTCTCTTGAAAGGGAGAAGATGATCTGAGCCTTTTTTTATTGCATAAAGGATGATACTACCTGAGAGTTTAAGAGCTATGATAGTGTTAAGAAGACCCGAGACGTTCTACAAGCAGGGTTTGATATGATTTCACAAACATGACTTTGCTCGCTTCAGGGGGTCGATAACATTAGGAAAGACCGAACCCATAGCATGAAAAAACATATACAAGTCATGGTCAGGCTATTTAAAGAGCTTGTTATGACGAAGCACCCTTTAAATGAGGAGCAAAAGATTCAAATCATCATCATTTGTTCAAACCTAACAATGAACATATGAAATACCATGCAACCCATGATGCCCAGTTGAAGATTTTTACAGCCCTTCAGGCACACATAACGCTTGATGAAGAGCGTCACGATACAGATTAATCTGCAAGTAAAGGAATGCATATGGGGATCAAGTGTGCGCGTGGTGTTGTGGCCACACGTAAGGCTTCGGTCAAAGGGAGGCCAATGCCACTTAGGAGCCATTCAAGAAGAAGAAAGCTCGACCCAAAAAATGCTTTAGCCATAAGAGCCAGTGCAATGATAAGGCAACATGCTTTAATTATGGATAACCAGTTCACTTCATTTGCGAATGCATGCAGATGAAGAAAGTAAATCCTTACTCTTATGATCCATTTATCTGAATGTATGGTCTTTATATTGATTCTAATTTTTCTTATTTGCCGGTTGTAATCAATAGATCACATAGTAAAGGACCAAAAGAGGTTCAAGGATTACCGACAGATACCAAAAGGCTTCATGCCATTGTTTTTAAAGAAAAAATCTAGTAATGATGTGGAAGGACTCAAAAATATTGGCTTATAATGCAGAGACATGAAATCCTTGCTCCTAATATTATTCCACTACGAAATAGTATGTTGAAGTGAAGAAATAGAACTTACTCATGTGGTAAGATCAATGATGGCACATGGATTATTATTAATATCATTTTAAGGAGATGCATTGTTAACTGTTGCAATATGCATCCTAGATCGATCAACAGCACCATTTACAAGTTATGAATTGGTAATACCCAGAATTGGGACATTTGTGGCTATGATTCTTAGCAGCACATGAGCATACCATCTTGCGTCCACATAGAAAGTTAGGCTGAGGTAAGAAATACATATTTTTAGCTACTCATAAAAGTAAGAGATTTCCTTAATGAAGACAAAGCTGGAATAATGATCTAGCTCGAGTCACGAGATGCAGAGTTCCTTAAGGAGTTTTATTACAAGGGAGAAAGGAGCCAGGAATAGGAGTTCTTTGAGCTTAGAGAATTCACTTTTGCTTAGCTAGGAATGGACCTAAGAAATGAGGGAGTAATGTTTCTGTAAAAAGTGGTTCAACACACATGCATGGACCCTAAGATCCTCAACAAAGCTAATATGATCGGCTTCCTTATTGCTTTGTTGGATAGACGGGAAAATCTACATGAGGATGATGGTATTGAAGTTAGATAATGCAAAATTAAGTTCCGTTAGCGAAGCTTTTCCCATCCGTAATGCCAAAGATTGACAAGAAACCATGATAGATGAGTTATAATCAATGCAAACAAACCAAGTTTGAGACCTGGTTGATCTGTTTGCTGAATGCAAAACTATAAGAAACAAATCGGTCTTTAAGGTTAATCAAAAGATAAAGATTTTAAGATATGTTTAAGGTATGCCTCTTGGCGAAATACTATACTTAACGTGAATGGATATACTATAAGAAAACCTTTTCTCTTGTGATAAGGGTTTTCTTTATTTATACTCTTCTAACAAACATAATGCATATAGATTTAGAATTAGTTTAAATAGATATTAAGATTGCATTTCTCCACGAAGAACTGGATGAAATGATCTTCATGGATCAACTGAAGAGTTCATATCCAGAAATCATGAGCGGAAAGTATAACGACTTAGTCATGTTGGCCTAGTTAGCCTACTAACTAGGTCACACCTTAAATTTTGATGATGACAAACAAGTCATATGCTACTAATGTGTTTGTTGAGTGACTTTTAGATCAAAACAGTATTCTATTGACCAAAGGGTAAAGTCGTAATTTCCACATCATTCAATTTATCCCAAATATGCTCAAAGATCATTCTCCATTGCCAAAGCACATCATGATAATTTTTCCATGATTTGTAGATTCAAAATGATGGCCAAAAATCAAGTAGAAGATGGAGGGGCAATTTGGTAATTCTACATTGGTCAAACAGCTTCTACAAAAGTCAAAGAAAGAAAGAGAAATATGTTAGGAACTAACAAAATATGCAATTTTTATAGAGAATTATTAATGAAGAATAAGATAATTGAGCACAAAAGAGGTGTGCTCTCCTCCCAAGACGCCGAAGAGGACGTCCGCACTCGTTTAATCTAGATCTACCTAAGGATGCTCAAGAGAAATATCATTCATCAAGCATACCTCAAATGATGGCTAGCCCTAGTTTAAATAGGAAAACCCTCCTCCTAATAGAAAATAAGCAAAAGACCAAAATGCCCTTAATTGGGTCGGCTCCCCTTGCCCATGTGCGTGCGTCCCCCCTGCGTGCGTCGAGTGCCCGTGGGTCTAACACTACTCCGCCCCTGAAAATCCACCATGTTCTCAAGGTGGTGCTTGACATCACAGGCGGTGCTACTCCGAAGGGGAGTCGTCATCATCTCCGATCCTCTCGTCCTCTACATCATCATCGTCTGCCTCTGCGATCAACACTTGCAGCTTACGACTCCCACAGTGGTGTCTTGAAGTGAACCTCTCATCGCATCTGAAACAGAGCCCCTTCTGCCTTTTCTCTCTCATCTCGGCGTCAGTCATCCTCCTAAACTGACCCCCGCTGGTGGTACGCTGCTCTGCTCTCCAGTCTTCTCAATACTTGCTTGATCTGCCCCCGTAACTGCCTTCTGTTCCCCTTCGCGGTCGGGACATTCCGTGAAACCTGTCCACTCCAACCACCTCTTGCCTTTCTCTCCTCCATCTGCCAGTCTTCCGCCATCTGAGCGTACTCCAAGGCCTCCATCAGACTCTGAGGCTTATGCATGCGTACCACTGCACGTATAGTGGCCTTCAGCCCCTTCATGAACGTGCTCTCCATCGTCTCGTCGGTCACCCCGTGCACCTGTCCTGAAAGAGCCTCGAACCTCTCTAAGTAGTCTCTCACCGTACCTTCCTGTCGGAGAGATAGCAGCTGCTCCCGCACGTTCCCCACGTGGGGGTCTCTGAACCTTTCTACCATCTGGTCCATGATCTCCTCCCATGAGTGAAAGGGGCGCCTTGCGTCCTTCCACTGAAACTACGCCAGAGCTTTTCCATCCAGGTATATACCAGCAGCCTCCAACTTCTGCTCCTCAGTCATCTGGGAGACTCTAAAAAATCTCTCCGTCCTGTAGACCCACGAGACCGGATCCGTTCCACCGAATATATGCATCTTCAGCTTCCTCAGTCGGTCCATATTGAATCCCCTAGTCCCCGCGACCTCCTCTCTGTCTATGCTGGTGGTAGTGCTGATACCTCTCCTGGCGCCGCTCGTAGCCCCCATGGGGCCTCCTCCTCGGTCTCCGTGCCCTTCGTCGCCTCCAAATCTGTCCTCTGGCCACTCCTGGTAGTCTCTGTATCCCCCGTCGGCGCATGCTGTGCGTCTCTCCTGGTGGTGGGGCGGTGGCTGCCACCTCCCGTCGTCAAAACGAGGGTCGGGAGGGTCCAGATAACCTTCGCTGTAGTCCCTGTGCTCCTGAAATCCCCCGGGTCTCCAATCATCCACGAAGTCACGTGCCAGTGCCTCTTGTCGCAGCTGTCCCTGCTGAAAATCACCCCCACTAGCTCCCGGAAGGCCGCGCGCATGCCTGGAGGTGTCGGCGGGGCCGCGGCCTGCCTGGGGCAAGGCTGTCGGCCCCGCGCAGATGTCCTGGGGGCCCCAGCGGCCCTCCCGAGGGTCGGGGGAGGTCGCCGGCCCCCCAGGGGGGTTCGCCGCCCCTGGGCTCGCCCAGGGGGGCCCGCCGCCTCCCTGGCGCTCTCCTGGGGGGCGGCGGGGCCCTGGGGGGCTGCCGCGGCCCCCCATGTGCCGCGCGCGCCTGCCGATAGGGTGGGGAGTAGCCGCCAAACCATCCTTGCGCTTCCGCCGCCTTTTGCCTCACTTCTTCACGGTAGTCGACCTTTCACGGCTCCCCTTCCTCATCTTCGACAAAATCCTCCACCAAAAATTCGTTTTTCGGGTCAAAGTTCTCAACTTTATCCTTCTCCTTGCCCAAAGGTGGTGCCTTTCCCGCTTATTTAGGATTTCCATCCCTTTGTTGTTCGTCGCCAATTGATTTAGGGTTCCCATCAATTGCGCGAATTGTTCGTCGTGCTTCGCTTGATTCGCCGCCAATTGGTTGATGGAAGCCGTCAACTTTGTCATGGATTCATCGTTTGCCGCCAACGATTTCTTGATCCCGTCGATCTTGCTTGTAAATTTCGCCTCCAAAGTCTCAATTTTGTCTTGCGATCTTGTCGAAGCCGCCATGGATCGTCACGTGCTTTGATACCAAATTATTAGGAACTAACAAAAGATGCAATTTTTATAGAGAATTAATAATGAAGAACAAGATAATTGAGCACAAAAGAGGTGTGCTCTCCTCCCAAGACGCCGAAGAGAACGTCAGCACTCGTTTAATTTAGATCTACCTAAGGATGCTCAAAAGAAATATCATTCATCAAGTATGCCTACAAATGATGGTTAACCCTAATTTAAATAGGAAAACCCTCCTCCTAATAGAAAATAAGCAAAAGACCAAAATGCCCTTAATTGGGTCGACTCCCCTTGCCCATGTGCGCGTGTCCCCCCTGCGTGTGTCGGGTGCCAGTGGGTCTAACAAAATAATGTGAGCAAAGACTTGGTCAAACTTATTTTAAAAGTCAAATTATGATGGATGAAGAGTTCATGCAGGATTGCAAATTTGGGTGACTTCAAAAGTTCTAATGCAAGTGGGATTCAAAGAGTTCATGTGCACAAACAACTCTAGTTGGCTATTAGTGTTAATGTGCATCATGTAGTTTGAGTCCTACTAGGATTCATGTGCATATTAAACTCAAAAGGAGTTTCCAATCAATTTGAAAACCTATCTTATGGGGATTTTCTAAATAAAAGAGATGTATCCAATCAATAAAGATTTGATTGAAGATTTGATTGTAGAATTAAAGATCAAGTGTTCTAATTGAAGAGAACTTTCTATCCTCTATAAAAGGAGAAGACCCATCCTTTAGAGAAGCATCTCATTGCATCCTATTGAGCCAAAAATATTCAGAGATCACCTTTCATCTTCCTTGGCCAAATTCTCTTCCTCCAAGCGTCAAAGAGATCAAGTTTGCAGGAAGGAGCTTTGCAGACGACCCTAAAAATGCATAACTTTCTTCACAGAGCTCGGATTGACGAACCGTTTGCATCAGGACGATCACGACTTCACGCTCTACGATACGAGGATATTATTTCGAATTTAATCTCTGTATTAAATCAATGTCTTTATTTTTAGCATGAGTTGTATTCTGAATAGCTTCATTCAGGAGCTATCATTGGGCGTAAAACTTTTAGTTTATTGTTGTACGGTTCGATCACCACCTGTAAGTGTGATCATGTGTTTCATTTTGGTATAAAAGGGGTTGAAATCCTCTAGGTTGAGGTCGGAGTAGAGGCTGGGAGCCACTCCGTTAAAAATACATGCTTGCATATCTTTGATCTGTGATTTTTGTGCCTTGCATTATTCCGCTACGTACTTAAATTTTTATTTGTACCATACTCCCTATTTACCACACCCCTCTAGGGTGGTTTTCAAGTCGCTCAATCTATGGATTGAAGCAATCATCAAGATGATGGTACATGAGGTTCTAGCAAGTTATACTCATGTATGAGTTTACAATGATCGTGGAAGACTATTGCATACATCTTAAGCACTCCGCTAGTAAATTTTTAATCCTAACAATGTATATCGATGATATGCTTATGGTTTCTAATGATGGGAAGATGGTTGATGCAACCAAGTGTAATCTCTTATCGCACTTTAACATTTAGGATATGTGAGATGTGTTATATGTTGGGAGTCAGATCTTTAAGGATTTATTTAAGAAGTTTCTTGGACTCTTCCAGGAGATGCATATAAGAAAGGTTTTGGAGCGCTTAACATGGTCAACGCAAAATCCATATGGTTTGAATGACCTTAATGTTCATTGGGTTCACACGAAAAATGGAAGGCATTAAGCTAGACTACTTAGCACATTAAAAGGGTGGCTAAGGCAATTTGAGTTATGATCTGTACGATGTTGAGTAGAAATTAATGTTGGTTTACGCTTCATGCGTTCATATTACGTGAGTTTCCAGACCATATATGAGTAGCAAATGAATCTCTACTTTACTAACATAAGAGACATCATACAAAAGTCATCCTCACCAAGCACTCTTGGTGACATTTCATAGTATCCGAAAAGTAAAAGTCAAAGTAAGCTTCTTTGTCTAGTTTTCGATGTGCTATGCTTTATCCAGCTCATGTGGATGATATTTGAAAGGCTATTAAAGGCTGAAAGAGTATCCGTACGAAAAGAAGAACATTGATGTATCTAAGCATATACGATGTACTGCACACAACTTTTAAGACACCTCACAGTAGAAAAGTATGTAGACATTACTCATCGTTAGCCCATGCAATCATGTATACATCCTAATTGGGACATCGATTTTTGATAGGTTAGTTGATATTATGGCTAGATACAACTGGTTGGATCCAGGACACTCGAGATACTTTTTTATCATATTTTCCCTCTTTTTTTTAAAAAAATTAATTGGATATGATGTTTCGGAAGTTGTAGTTTAGTATAGCTCAACGCTTGCATGGTATCTCGACGGTTGCAAGACATGCAATATGTTTGATGGAGATTTACTTTAAAGATTAGCTAGATATATAGAATGTGATGCTCCACTCAATCAAGTTGGAGTATGTTGGACTTGTGTCATATTTGGGCCTACTCGAGGGTCGATCCAACCTATAGCTCGATCACCCACTTTCAAATTCAGCTAGGGCTTCTAGAAGCCATTGCTGCCTAGGATGAATCTAGACCAAAGCTTAACGTCGAACTCTGTATGTCATTATGGGCCTTATGATCTCATCCTACCGTGCATTGAGATTGCTTAGGAAGGACGTATTGGTTTGGGTCTAGGCATGCATAAAGGGGTGTTAATCTCTCTTCTTAAACACACCTGGCATGCCTTATAACATTATATAAATTCTAAAAATAATCTGTAGTATGTCTACCTAAAAAACTTGGTCTAATAACTGTCTCACCGATTACCCCTTGCTAGCAATGCTTAAAGTTATGCTGTTATAATATAAAAGTATAAATATCCATGCATTTGTATACATAATGACTCATATGCCACAACACTAGCTATGACCTAATAAATACTCACCTATGATGCTATTACTACTATAGTCACGTCACTGTGTACAAATAAGTTCCAAGTCCTTAATACATAAAGTTCAACTATACATATATACAAGTCATACATGTAGTTCCCTAACAAACATTTCATATAACGTCAATCTGATGTAAGCTAGAACTCGCACCTTGAGACATGCATGCTAATATCTTCCCGATCCTGCAATATGCTGCCTCTAAAGGTGGTGCGCTTAATGCCAAGTAAGTAAAGATAAAAATCAAAACAAGTATATCGAAAGTATATCGAAATCGTTTTTAAACATGTGATGCACAATGCAGTGTCATGTTCCTTATGATGCAAGTCTAGTTAATGAAAGCTAGGTTTGATGTGGTATATACCATCCCATTAGTGTTTGTGCTCCTACCCATTTCAATTCACTACATATCCTTCGTATCAATTCCAAATCCTTCCTCCACACCTTTACCACACATGCTCATCAATGCCCCATGCTAATGTAATGCCATACATGCTAAACAATGACATACATGCCAACGAAGTGCCGCACAAGCTAAACAATCTTCGGACTTCTCCCCAAAATCATCACATTCAAACCACCCATAACTTATTCCCAAATCATATCACATCCAATCCAATCAAGCATGTTACATACGAATTATATATGTATTAATAAGCGACCTTTCATGCATATATAGGTTTAACATGTAATTGAAATATCTCAATCGCATTCACATACAAGTTTTATGCATTGACATATGGTCATGAACTGAAATTTGACTAAGCGTGGTTAACGTGGAACAAATGCATGATTTTCATGAACATAAAAAACATAACACGTCTTGATGGCATGAAGCAAATCCATTAAAAAACCACATGAAACACAGCAATGCCACGGAGACTTAACCACAAAATCATAAGGTCTGTTTGACTAATATGCTACCATGAAGGCTCCACTATAATATCACAAAAGCCACAAAGATCATTTATGCCACGAAGGCTTCATAAAATATGAAAATATGCATTACAAGTATCTTATGAAAAACATAGGAAAACTCAATGAAACCCATAGTTTCATGTAATGACATGAAGGTTAAAAGCTCAAAACCATCCAAACGATTATCGCTATAATCATCATTTCTTTGAATCATTAATACAAACACCAAACATGCAAGTATGCTCTATGAGCCCGAAATTTAAGTCTTTACTTACCATAGACGGCTCACGAAACGTCACTTGCCTACCTCTTTTCCATTCGAAGTCTCTGAACTCACAACTTCTGCCATCGGATCCTTACCTGACTCCTACCCAAACCCTATCCTCCAACCTTACAATCCCTAGAGGGAATGGTCATATATATTCCATTCTAGTTCATTATCAATCTGCATCGGCTCTCTCTTCTACCATGACCCCTTCCTCCGTTGATTCTACCTCCACTTGCTACATGGTTTCTCTTCTATCCAATCTTCATCTTCCTCTGCCATATGGTTCCTTCTATATCAATATTGTCACCATCCTATACTTCGGAAATACATTATTCATTAGTAATATATCAGTACCTTATGAATAAATCTAATATCACTAATATCAACATATTACTTGACATGTTCTTATTCAACCAACATCATGCTCTATCTTTGTGGCGGAGGTGTTGAAGTATTCCACCAGCTTCTTATGGGCATTTATCACACTTGCAACTTGCAAATGTCATATACCCTTTGTAAATCAAATGACAAGCATGGTCTATGGGCATGCCTTCAACATGGAAGCTTAGCTTCATACTTCACGCCTCGACTTAGCCACATCCTCGTTTATTCCTAAATCTTATAACTTATGGCATTATGATACTATCACCCCTAGGCTCCAATCTAGACCATGATACACTTAATTGTCACATCAAAGCCTAATTATGTCATTTTTGGAGTTCATAATTTATGGCTATTGCAACACCAACAAACCAAGAAAGTATTAGGCTAGCCACCCAAAGTCGTAGATCTTGAGCAATCCGTTGATGCTACATTGCGCGGAAGAAGGGGGCAGTGATCTTGTGAAGTCGCTTCATCGTCAAGAAGAAGATCATTGTAGGGTTGCTGCAATCAAGGAGCAAAAGATCTACGAATAAGGGATGCTTCTGTATCTGTTAAGTTTTGTTTAATAGACCTAGCATGTATTATGGATCTTCTTATTTGCATGTATTAAGATTAATATTAGATGAATAATTAATCCTACACAAACCTTTTGCAAGGCCATGACATACATTGTCTCTGCATAAACCATGCAACTTCAGAAACTACCGATGTGAACATGCAAGGTGTTGCATTTCATATAAAATACAGCTAATACAGTTTCTCATGTACCAATGGAAAATCTTTTACAGATGAAGTGTTGCTATAATTCTAAGTGTGGACTCTAAATAGCTGCCTCTCATTTGTCTCTAATAAACAAGCAATTGTTACACATCGAACGGTATAATCATGCAAACTGTTAGGATGAAAGTTTTAAAAAAATGCTAATCATGGGTCCCTACTGAACAAAGCTTGAAATCTTTGTGAGATGTGCCATAGTCCATTCAAGCTTGAATTCATCGTAAGATCTCAACAAAAATCTGGCCATCAATGGTATTCCCTCCAATTTCACCATTATTAAGTGATCATAAGATATGGTCAAATGTGTGAAAGATGACCTGATTTAAGTAGTATATGTATCCTAATGACTAAAATGTGTTTCTCTGCTCTCTCGCCGTCTCGCTCCCACTTTCTTTTTCTATGAAGAATGTTTTCTGGATGCCACCATTTGGCAATGGATTGAGTAGAAATTGTCCAAAGCAGATAATTTGGTTGGTGAGTGTACTTAGGCTAGTTAATTATGCAATAAAAAAACACTGACATATATTTGTTGGTTCTATTATCTCGACCTTTGAAAGGAGCTGGTTGATTGGGAATATAAAAGCAAGGTGACTGGGAAAATGCATGCCTGTGGGCATGATGCTCATGTGACAATGCTCCTGGGTGCTGCTAAGTTGCTTCAACAAAGAAAGAACAAGTTGAAGGTATGTTTATTTCTTGTTCACTTCAAGAGTAGAATATAGTAACCCCTATGATGCACTGATTCTTTTGAAAGGGCCATGTATCGTATCGGATACGTATCCCGTATCCGATACATACCCAATATTCATATTTGCTTCGCGTATCTGATTGTTATAAAAGGTTTATATACTGGGTATTTTAGATTTTTTGCATATCTGCCTACCCATATCATGTCGATCTGATACTTGTATCCGAATTCGTGCAACCTAGAGCATCCCTGATCTGGTTATTTGGGCGAATGGTAATCAACTGAATAAAGTATGCTGAGATTAAGGAGCCCATCCAGTAAATCTGTGTTGAAACTTTTTCTATATTAATATAGGACTCATATGCTGCATTCATTGTCTTTTTTAATCGGGCTTACTACTATTTTCTTCAAAGGGTACTGTGAAACTTGTTTTCCAACCAGCAGAAGAGGGTTATGCCGGAGCTTATCACGTGTTGCAAGAAGGTGCTGTGGATGATGTGGAGGCCATGTTTTGTATGCATGTTGACCCTACACTCCCCACCGGCAGCATATCTTCCAGAGCTGGCCCTTTCCTTGCAGCATCTGGTTGTTTCTCAGCAATCATTAAAGGAAAAGGTGGGCATGCAGCAGCACCCCACAAGTCCACCGATCCAATTCTTGCTGCAGCTTTTGCAATCCTAAGCCTTCAGCAGCTTATATCCAGAGAATCAGATCCACTGGAAAGCAGAGTAAGCGTGTTATCCCTTATTTTTACCTTTGTCTTTCTTATATCCGTAATATGTAGAAATATCTCTCATATCTTCTCCTCCTTTATAGCTTTCTGGTGTTAATGCTAAGTGTGGTTGTATTGAAATCTTAGCAATTTATTTGTTCAGGAAAAGTACGTTAGAATTAGTGATTCAGAGATTTTGGGGAGAGATTTTGGGGAAAGAAATAGATCAACCCCTTCCCTCCACTTTATTTGAATACTGTAACGTCCTTAAATGTTGAGGGCCTCGGTCGCTTCCCTCGTCTGGCTGCGCCATCCGGTCCTGTGGAACTGGAGATCTGCTAATAGTGCAAAAGAAATGGCAAAAAGAAGGGCAACAATCGAACCAAAAAATGAAAAGGAGAACAAACGGCAAAGAAAAAGTGATTAAAATTCTCCCTCAAAGGCTATTCAGAGCAGCCTGCAGTGGGTCTCAAGGAAAACACAAAGAAAAGAGGCAAATAAAAGTTCATGCTTCTCAATGATTTTTCCCTCTCACAATTCTTTCTTATTTGTATAGATTCCTTGTAACGACCTCTGCTCCTCAGCGCTGGCCATCCCTGTGGTTCTGACATCCGTTGGCAGGTGGTCCCCGGTTGGCAGACCCTGGCGATTCGCCTCCTCCTGGTGTGTTGTGTTCCACGATCGCCCCATCCTGGCCGTCGATGCAGTGGACGGTCACCATTTGAATGCCACGGTCGTTCCCTCCTGTGCTACGATTGTGTGCTTCCTTGTTGCCAGAGTTTTCCCGCGCTCTTCCTTCAACGGTTAGCAGCTCAGCCTCTTGGCCCCCAACAACATCCCCCTCTAAATTTGACCTTGTCTCAAGGTCAAAACTCGGAAATCTTCGAATCAGTTCAGCGTACTCCTCCCAGGTGGCTTCTTCCTCAGGCCTTTGCTTCCATTTGACGAGGACTTGGGTGACGGCGATGTTCCTTCGTTTCACCGGTCGTCGGTCCAGAATTCTTTCTGGCTTGTCTACGATTTCTTCCATGTAGTTGGGCTGATCCTCCTGTAATACCACCCTGTCGCCCACTTTCTTCTTCAGTTGCGAAACGTGGAAGACGGGGTGGATCCTTGCTGACGCAGGTAAGGCCAACCTGTAAGCTACCTCCCTTATTCTTTCCACCACTTCGTAAGGGCCGTAATACTTTGGCGCTAGCTTGTGGGGCTTACGAGCGGCAGCGCTGAGTTGTCGGTACGGCTGTAACCGTAGGTACACCCAGTCCCCCGCCTCGAATGTTCTCTCCGACCGCCGTTTGTCTGCATACAGCTTCATTTTCTCCTTCGCTCGGTTCAAACTGTCCTTCAGGAATTGGAGAACGACCTCTCGCGAGGACAGTGCTTCCTCCACCGCTTGAACTCTGGTAGTGTGGGGTAAGTAGGTGAGCAGGGAAGGAGGTTTCCGACCATATAGCGCTTCATATGGAGTCATCCGAGTGGGGGTTTTCCAGGTTGTGTTATACCAAAACTCCGCCAATGTCAACCACCTCGGCCATTCCTTCGGTTTGTGACAACAGAAGCAACGCAGATAGCCCTCCAAGCTCTTATTGGTGATCTCCGTTTGTCCGTCCGTTTGGGGATGGTAGGATGAGCTGTGGGCGAGGATAGTTCCTTGCAGCCGGAAGAGTTCCCCCCAAAATGAACTGGTGAAGATTGGGTCTCGGTCACTAACGATTACTCAGGGCATTCCATGTAGTTTAAAGACCCCATCGAAGAACGTCTATGCCACTTGTGTTGCCGTGTACGGATGTTTCAAGGCGAAAAAATGTGTGTATTTAGACAGACGGTTGACCACGACGAAGACGACGCTTGTATTCCCACACGGCGGTAGTCCGGATATGAAATCCATTGATATGCTCTCC
Source organism: Scilla litardierei (assembly GCA_030789695.1). Lineage (NCBI taxonomy): Eukaryota > Viridiplantae > Streptophyta > Magnoliopsida > Asparagales > Asparagaceae > Scilla > Scilla litardierei. The sequence goes on along the minus strand of CM061140.1, from coordinate 166,069,147 downwards.
CAGGTGCCTTCGGGTGTATGTAGTGGCTGCAGCAATCCCGGGTACGCCACGCTCTCGGCCTTGTTTCTCTGACAAACCTCGCACTCGCGGACGAACTTCCTTACTTTTGCCTTCATCCCCACCCAATGGACAGCTCTCTTCAACCGATGGAGCGTCCTTTTTGCGTCCGAGTGCCCCCCCAAGGGCGTGCTGTGGTGTTCGGCCAGCAGGGTCCTGATGATGGTGGTGGCCTGCGGGCTAACTAGGATCCGCCCCTTGAAGAAGTACAGCCCATCGGCTTTCTTGAACTTCTGGACCAAGGTGCTAGTCCCTCGCATAGTCTCTTCGACAGCTTCATAATATGGGTCGGTCGCGGCCAGCTCCTTAAGCTCCGTTAGCCACTCGCACTGGACGGCTGAAATGTGGTAGGTGGAGAAATAGTTCTCATCAACTTCCTCACTGTTTTCCACTTCCCTCGACAGTCCATCGGCAACCGAATTCAAACGGCCTGGTTTATACTCGACCCGATAGTCTAACCCTTGGAGCTTCATAAGCCACCGGCTCTGGATTCCCTTGTGTACTCTTTGGCCAAGTAGAAACTTCAGACTTTGGTGATCTGTTCGAATTACAAACCTCCTTCCTAATAGATAGTGGTGCCATTTTGTTGTCGCTAAGATGACCGCTAACAACTCTTTCTCATATGTGGACATGAGCAAATTTTTCCCTTTCAGCTTGGCACTTAGATAAGCTAGTGGTCTCCCTTCTTGCATCAACACGGCACCAATTCCTTGACCCGAGGCGTCGCATTCCAGTACAAACTCCTTGGTGAAGTCGGGTGAAGCTAGCACGGGTGCCTGTGTCAACGCCCCCTTCAGTTGCTCGAAGGCCCTTTGAGCCTCTCCATTCCACCCAAACCCTTCTTTCTTGAGTAAGTCCGTGAGAGGCGCCGCGATTCCCCCGAACCCTTTAATGAATTTCCGATAGTATCCGGCAAGGCCCAAAAATCCCCTTAGCGACTTTGCGTTCTTCGGGGTAGTCCACCCTTTCACGGCCTCCACCTTGCTCGGGTCGACTGCAATGCCTTGTCGGGAGATGACATGTCCCAAGTAGTGGACCTCCTCCCGCCCGAAATGACATTTGGAGAGCTTCACCACCAATCGGTTGCTGCGGAGTAGTTGCATGGCGATTCGCAAGTGTCGAAGGTGCTCCTGCCAATCTGGACTATAGATTAGTATGTCGTCAAAAAAACTAAGACAAACTTCCTCAAGTATGGTTTAAAGATTGAGTTCATTACAGCTTGAAAGGTAGACGGCGCATTGGTGAGCCCGAAGGGCATGACAAGGAATTCGAAGTGCCCGTCATGCGTGCGGAATGCCGTCTTCGAAATATCCTCCTCGAACATTCGGATTTGATGATAACCCGTTCTCAAGTCGAGTTTGGAGAAAAATCTGGCTCCTTGCAACTCATCGAGTAGTTCGTCGATCAGTGGCATCGGGAACTTGTCTTTGATAGTGTTCTGGTTCAGAGAGCGATAATCGACGCACATGCGCCAGCTTCCATCTGCCTTTCTCACCATCACTACCGGGGACGCGAAGGGGCTGTTGCTTGGTCGAATCACGCCCTCCTTCAGCATCTGGGACACTTGTTTCTCTATTTCCCCCTTAAGAAAATGGGCATGTTTGTATGGCCGGAGACACACCGGCTTGGCTCCGTCGACTAGTGGGATGCGGTGGTCACACTCCCTTTTTGGTGGCAGCTCATTTGGTTCTCGGAAAAGCTCTGGGAATTGTTTCAGGATCTCCTGGATCTCCTTGCTAGCTCCAGTCATTGGCTCTTCTTGTGCAACTCCCATTGTAGCTAGTGCCTCTTCTGCAGTGGTTAGGGAGAGAGCTCGGAGGTGTATCAAGTACCCTTCTCCTTCCTTCTTCAGTGTCCTGTTAATCTCCTTCTCCCCGACCCATTGCGACTCCGACTTCTTAACTCCTTGCCAACAACGCTCTCGGCCTTGATATATGAACTTCATGTGGAGCTTTTTGAAGTTGAGTATGATGTCGTCAAGTTGTTCCAGCCATTGTGCACCAAGCACTACTTGATTGCCGCCCATGGGTAACACCAACAAATCGACCGCCACGGCCACCCCTTGACATTTGAGTGGAACCCCCTTGCAGACTCCCGCTCCTATGATCTTGTCTCCATTGGCAACTAACACCTCGAAGCTCCTGGAGTTCTCCACTTCCAAGCCCAGAGCCCTTGCTAGCTTCGGGTTGACGAAATTGTGCGTCGACCCCGAATCCACGAGTACACTCACCTCCTGGCCTCGGATGCTGCCCACCACTCTTAGAGTGTTTGCTGTAGGAATCCCACACATGGTGTGTAGAGATATAGCTGGAGACTCTTGGGCCTCCGATTCCAGCTCGGTCTCTCCAATAGCTTTCAGCCCATCTTCGCCCTCCTCACTTCCCTCACCTCCTCCTGGGTCGTCTTCGTCCCCCGTCCATATTCCTTCTAACACAAATAATTGCTTCCCCTTGCAACGGTGTTCTCTGCTCTATTTCTCGTTACACCAGAAACAGAGGTTGTTCTTCCGTTTGTGTTGAATCTCCTCCGGGGTTAGTCTCTGGGCAACATGGGTTTTGTTGTTGTGGATGGTGCTGGTTGGGGCTGTGGGAGTAGGAGCCACAGCTATTTTGTGTGTGGTTGCACTTCCATTGGTGTTGCCCCTGTAACCTCTCCGAGCTGCGAGCACCTTCTCCTCAAAGTTCCGGGCGAGGAATATTGCTTCCTTGAGTGATGTGGGTCGGGATGCAGCGACTTCAAAGCGGATCTCCTCCTTCAATCCCCCTATGAATTTGTCGATGATGTAGGAGGTGGGTAACCTCTCTAGGAGCCCCATCACCTGCTCTAGCTTCGACAAATAATCCTTCACCGAGCTGGTCTGCTTGAGGTTAGCAAAGGACGTGAATGGTTTATCTATCTCCGGTGGTCCGAAGCGGGCCAACAACTCCTCCTTAAATTTCTCCCACACCAAGAACCCTTCTACATTCACCCTTCCCCACTCATACCACTGTAACGCCTGATCCTTCAAGTAGAACGAACAAACCTTCACCCAACTCTCCTTGCGGGTCTCATAGTAATCGAATAGCTGATGGGCTTGGTTCAACCAGGGGATCACCTCCTCCGTTCCCCTAAAGACAGGGAAATCGGGCTTCAAGGCTTTGAGGAGTGGTTGGTGTAGACCCCCTCCCGATCCGATTGAATCATTCCCAGAGTGAGATGGTTCTGCGTTCAGGTTTGGGTTGCTAAGGAGATGTTGAAACTGAGCATTGTAGATGGCAAACTGTGACCTTATCTCTGCTTGTTCCAATGTCAGCTTCGATCGGATCTCCGCCTGGTCCGTCGATAGCCGCTCTAGGGTGCTCATGATTTTGGTATTGAGTGCGGCCTGTGTCTGCAGCGTCCCTTCGATCCGGCTGAGTTTCCGCGTCCATGACTCTCCGTCTGTCCCATGGGCCATCAGCTGTCGCTCCCCATGGCTCGTTGCCTCACGCTCTGATACCAAATGTTGAGGGCCTCGGTCGCTTCCCTCGTCTGGCTGCGCCATCCTGTCCTGTGGAACTGGAGATCTGCTAATAGTGCAAAAGAAATGGCAAAAAGAAGGACAACAATCGAACCAGAAAATGAAAAGGAGAACAAACGGCAAAGAAAAAAGTGATTAAAATTCTCCCTCAAAGGCTATTCAGAGCAGCCTGCAGTGGGTCTCAAGGAAAACACAAAGAAAAGAGGCAAATAAAAGTTCATGCTTCTCAATGATTTTTTCCCTCTCACAATTCTTTCTTATTTGTATAGATTCCTTGTAACGACCTCTGCTCCTCAGCGCTGGCCATCCCTGTGGTTCTGACATCCGTTGGCAGGTGGTCCCCGGTTGGCAGACCCTGGCGTTTCGCCTCCTCCTGGTGTGTTGTGTTCCACGATCGCCCCATCCTGGCCGTCGATGCAGCGGACGGTCACCATTTGAATGCCACGGTCGTTCCCTCCTGTGCTACGATTGTGTGCTTCCTTGTTGCCAGAGTTTTCCCGCGCTCTTCCTTCAACGGTTAGCAGCTCAGCCTCTTGGCCCCCAACACCTTGGTTCAGGTGCCATTACAATTTCAAGAAATATGCAGTACTGCACGTACTAGTAAAAACCAATATAGAAATAGAACATGAAATATTATAAAATTGAAAATACTCATTTATTCATCCTTCAACGATGGTACAATGTCTAATGTCTAATTCAGAAAAGGAAAATACAATATCTTTACTATAAGAAAAAATATATACTAAAACTGTATACTACTCTCTTAATTGGGACATCGATTCAGAATGATAATCACATATCTTTATGTATTATTAGTTTCATAATTGTATCTCTCTATATCATTGTAAGATATTAGTTGTATGCATACTTTTCTAAAGTATTGTACAAAATAAATTTATCTTATGGTAAGTGACACGATATACAATATGCCAATTATAAAAAAGAATAAAAAATATGTATTATGATATGACTACTCTGGTACCAATGAATACAAAGCTTTTGTTTAAGAAACCAAATTTAGTCTCTCCACTAATCAGATGGCTTTTAAAGAAAATTGAGTTGCTCAAACTAATGTTTGGCAACCGCATTATGTAACTTGAAATAACCTGTTATAATGTAACCTAACCTTTTTGTTATGTGATGCCCATGTGTAACCCAAAATCCCAATAAGTCTATGTTTTTTCGAGGTAATATATGTTACGCTATGCTAAATTGAAGTGTAGTATAACATCTTTGCAGTCAAAAAAAGACCTCGATCCTTTCTTTCTAATGAACTTGTTTGATCAGAACTTGGATGCGGACTTCTTTTGTTTAACTACCACACAAGTTATGTTACTCTGGTTGTTAACTTTTCTTAGTTTGTACTTTGTAGTTAGTGAAGTTTTTACTTTACATTGTTTACTATGCTTTATGACTTCTTTTGTGTTGCTATTCTGTATATTTGGTGATATTAATGCATATTTGTTGCTAATTGCTAACGAATATCAATATTATATGTTATTTATTATTGCAATGGCTTTCATTATTTTTCAAAGAATTTTAAATCTTTTAAATATTTGTCCTATTTAGTAAAAAAATTAGAATTATTTCCATATTTTAAAGTTAAAATAAAAAAATTCATGTAACTTACACTATGTGGTATGCTATATACATTGTGTTATTCTAAGGTCTAGCATTATGCTTGGTGTTACGTTATTTTCAACTTTGGTTCCAATGAATCCTATAAAACATAAGCTGTTTTACTTTGCCCAGCTCTTACTAGATCAGCAAGATATGTCAATGCTAGAGATTTTCATGTAAGTCCCCCGAAAAGATAAAATTTGCAAACATTTCCCTTTGTCTTCTCATGAATGATTATTTGCCTGCAAAGTTTAGGTTGCTGAGATTTTATAAGATGCACATGCTTTTTGTAGTAATTGTTTTTGTTGTCAAGACTATGCTTAAAGTGTATCCGTGACAATTAATTGTTTCCAAAGATTTCTACATCTGATGAGTAAAAGGGCCGTGCTTGGATATATAGAAGTTAATGGTAAGGAAAAGAAACAACAACGCATATCGAATTCGAAATCCAGTGTTCAGCAGCTCCAGCCATGTCGATGTGGGCACACTATGATATGCCATTCTCTCCTTCGTGTTTTCATCTTTCTGCCACAATGATACAAGGCATGAAAAAGTTCCTTTCTTGATATCCAACTTGCTTTAGAACCTTAAATGCCATATTTTGAACAAATAACTGATATGATTGACCTTGTATACCTTTTATTTTGCATTTTGTTCTATTTGACTGGAACTAATGCATAATTAGCAGCTTGTAATAGAGGAAAAGCCTTCTTATGTTACCCAACTTTTCCAACTTCTTTAACCCTTAAACTTAATAATATTCTGTAATTCAGCAGCGATACTTGGAGAAAGCTTCCAAATTTCTGAAGCACATGCAAAGCCTTCATGACTGCTTGTCTAATACAGTTCAAATTTATCTTTAATGAGAATAAATAAGATGTCCCTTCATTTGCAGGTAGCATCAGTTGGATTTGTGAAGGGGGGAGAAGCATATAATGTTATCCCGGAAACTGTGACATTTGGAGGTACTTTCAGGAGCATGACTACTGAGGGTCTCTCTTACCTCATGAAACGGATCAGAGAGGTACTTCAGGCACTGCTCACACTGTTCAAGTTTCCCATCACAGTTTCTGAGATCCATACTAATTATTCCATGTTTGTAAAATGGAAAAGTAGATATCTTTATAGCAGAAATAGATAGGCGTAAAATTTGATCTTGCTGTTGCAGAATATGTTCACTATCTAGTGATGACATTTTTATCCCAATCACGTAGAAGTGCAACATTTAGATATTACGTGTAATTTCAGGTCTGGGTTGCAGGGTAACAACTGAACATTAACAGAGTATAGGTGGCACCTAGATGATACTCTGTATCATGAAAAAGTTAACATTACGATATTCATGTTTGGATTTATGTATTTTTACTTTATTGTAATTCTTGAGTTTTTTGCAGAGGGGCTGGTTAGACTAGATGCTTCTGATGGAAAGGTCGCTGATTCGTAAGAAAAGATCAAGATTTAGATGATATTTTCTCCCATAGATGGGTAAGGGATGGGAGTGATACACCTTATGAACTCAAAAGAAAAGGAAAAAAATAAAGCTACTATACAAATTTATTTACGAATTCCATAGACAATATTTTTGATGTATGATTATTTTGACATACATGCATACATATACATATACATGCATGAAAATTTCGCACCGGATCATCCCCCCAACAAACAAACAAACACACACACACACACACACACACACACACACAGAGAGAGAGAGAGAGAGAGAGGAGTCTTTTGCATCAAAAGATGTTCTTTTTTTCCCTTCTCTTTAGTAGAGCCATGTGCAAGTCATGGGGCACGCTATCATGGGTGATGTATGGTGTAGCGTCTCACATGAAAACTTCTGTAAAAAGAAGTGTCCAGTTAACATTGGAGTGGAGCTACTAAGATTCGGACTGATCCTAAGACACATCACCAGCCTTCAACATTTTAGGAATCCAAATTATAGCCTACTTTTTAAAGAATTTCTCTCAACAGGTCATCGAGAAGCAATCTGCGGTCCATCAGTGTACTGCCATGGTTGACTTCATGGAAGAGACTTTCCCACCATATCCTGCGACGGTCAACGACGAAGGGATGTACAAGCATGTAAAGAAAGTAGGGGAACATCTGCTCGGCCAAACCAGTGTTACACTGAGCAAATTGGTTATGGGCGCGGAGGATTTCAGTTTCTACACACAAAGGATGCCGAGTGTGGACTTCAACATTGGCATCAGAAACGAGTCTATTGGTGCAGTCCACCTCTTGCACTCCCCCTGCTTCTTTATGGATGAGGAGGCACTTCCCATAGGAGCTGCTCTCCATTCTTTGGTCGCATTGTCTTATCTCGACCGCAACTCCTAGGAGATGCAAGTATTAGGATTAAAAGGGCTCCATGTCAGTGATCTCCTCAGTCATTTGAAAATGCATGATATGCTAGGTTGCAAGCTCTTATTGATGATATCGTGTGAATTATATCAGCTGCTGAAAGAATGGAGCGTCAATGAAGTCTTCATCTTTCCATTCCGGTTTGTTGAGTCATCTTTTATGATCAAGGACGATTATGACCCTGAAAACTTGCTATGATTGCAGATTTGTGTTCGTATGATCAGATATAGTAGTTAAATGTAGCTAAAATAGAATGAGACAATGGGTATGAGTTATACTGATCTTCATTTGCTGGCAAAAGGGCAGTAGGTTGTCATCCATGAATTGCACTATAATGCCCAGGTTGTACTTCGCACCAGCATGCAACCACCGATCGGCTGTCCAAACGAAGACCGCAACCCATCGAGCGAAGGCAAAGGATCCAGTGCCCCCCGCAACCATGAGCTCAGGCAACCCCTCGCTTCTATTCGAAGGCTCCCACAGTACTCTGGCATATCAAAAGTGAGGTATATGAAGTTGAAAGCACAAGGAGCACAAGCTTTGACAGGAACAACCAAGACATGTGCTTTCCCAATGATGCGAGATGTCCTGTGAGGGCCTTCGTTGAGTTTATGATGGAAGATGAATCCAGTGCTTGCATGAAGATGAGATTATTTGTGATGAGGAGGATTTGGAGGCTGGGAAGGTTGAACATGTAGGAAAATGGCAAGCGAATCAATCTTCTTTGGTTGATTACCGCGAGGAGATGGTGAGACCAAGGCCAGGAGGATGACAGCCAGGGTTGCTGCTGCGACGGTAGAGAAGAAAATTGGTCTTTGCCAACATCCTGGGGCTTATATAGGATCAATTTATAAATTTTTCTCTATCTATTCTTTTTTTGTCAATCATCGCCTGGTTGTTTATAAACAAAATATGTTTAGCACAATCTTTTGATGCCCATCCGAATCATGTATTTTGCATGACCATCATTCCAAATTTTTAAAACAATTATATGATCACTACATTGATTTACAAAAGCTAGTTGGTATGTGGAAAAATTATAAAAGAGAATAGGGAGTTGCAACGCGCACATACCGAATTGCATGTCAGCATGAAAGACTCGAGGCAAACAATATACAACAACTGAAGCTGTACAACTAGAAATGACAACTACAAACTGAAGAGAGAACGAAATGGCCGAAGATTCAACAAAACACACCCCTTCTTTTAAATCTCAATTCGCTCCCAACATTGACAGCAACAAAGGAAAAGATTAGTAAAAAGGACAAAATGACAAAAGCTCCACCTACTGTAGCTATGACTCAAATGAAATGTACAAAAACTCACCCTACATAAACAGTAAACACAAATCTACATCATACAAACTAATATCAAAGCAACACCATGTCTGTAGTCTGCTACTGGTAGTGCGCATTCAGCATCTCTTGATATACCATATCAACGAATTGATTGTTCTGTCAAAAATCAAAAGATGTTATATAGAACATTATTCTGTTTATCGGACATGAGCTATTGGAGAAAAATTGTAAAGCGCAGTTTCTTTATACAATCTATATTTGAACGTCATGAAAAGTGTCCTTAGTATCACAAGCCATCATGCTTTCAAGGATGGTCATGAAACTTGCAAGTTGCAACGTCCATATAAAGCATTAAATTAAAAGCATGAATAAAACTACAGAAAAAATTAACATTAGGAAACTTAGGCATCCATGCCTGCTAGAATTCCTGGACATGCATGGAGCAGTATGAAAATATAGACTTGTATATTACCCTAGATAGTCTAGCATGCTTAAGTTTTTGATTTGGTCACTTGTAAAGAAATTTATAGATAGACACGCATGTCTATCTTAATAGACATGGGTTTGACAAGACCCGCTTCCAGTAAAAAGCGAACCCTAACCATTTCTCTCTTATCCCCCCCCCCCCCCCCCCCCCCCCCCCCCCCCCCCCCCCCCCCCCCAAACAAAACAAAACAAAACAAAACAAAACAAAAACAAAAACAAAAACAAAAACAAAAACAAAATAAAATTCTTTTTTGTTTTTCCTCCAAATGGATGATTTTTTTCTCCTATTCTTTTTTCTTTTGGGTTCGATTTTATCAACGTGATGGATCACCCAAAAGTACAACAAAATCAAACAAAACTCTATAGTTTCATCCAAAGTTTCCATTGTAGTTCCAAGAGTGCATGTTTGAAGCCGATCCAAAACGGCCGAAACTAATATGTTTTAGCCGAGGCCTCATTCCTTGGTGTCATAATAATATATCCATGTGGGAACAACTGCATCAAGAAAATCTTCATACAGAAAGTTGGCACATGGCAATACAAATTAGGAAACATTTCTACCCGTTTCACTTAAATAAGCACTATTATTCACATGGAAACCTGCATAAAAATCAAAACCAAAATCCTTTACAGAAGTCTGAGCCACTACGTAGATAAACTCTTCAACTATAATTTCCGACTTCCATTGCACAAATTAACAAGATGTGATCTTTTTAAGGAGCGTGTGAAACAAGGGATTTTCCATCTGCCATGTGGAATTGCTGGCATTATTTCTTATAGCGCACTTCCCTTTAACATCTGGTATACATGGCATCATCTATTTCCCCTTGCTCCTATTTATCATCAAAAACTTTCATTTCTCCCCCCTTCCCTCCATTCGGTACCACCTAGAACAGGTAAGTTCACCGCCTCCGAATTTTGTATCTTACTCACCAATAGATGGGATCTTTCAATGACGTCTCCAGTTGCCAGGCATCTCCAGGCAATGCTCCACGAGGTGGAATAATGGGATGACAGGGAATATGCGTATGTTCACAAATGACAGGTCCCCTATACTAATCACCATCAGGTGTGTCATGCTCTTGTATTCAAATGTCACCCAGCAGGTCCCCCCCCCCCCCCCCCCCCCCCCCCCCCCCCCCCCCCCCCCCCCCCCCCCCAAAACAACAACAAAAAACCACAAAAAAACGCACCCACACGCAAAACAAAACAAATAGTAAGGAAAAGACGGAGTGCTCTCCCCACCCCAACACAGGATGGAATAGTAAGGAAAAGACGGGGTGATCTATGGACTACTTGATAGAGAGAGCCTGCCAGCCACGTCCACGCAAAGTAACACCCCATCAAGTGCCTTCTAGACAGTTTCTTTCCAAATACAGGACACCATTTTTCTTATTTATTTGCAAATTGACATGTGATGCCAAGTGATTATTAGACAACCCTTTTCTGATTCCCTTAGTAAATACAACATTCCAATTGACAACTTTTGGACAGTTACTTCTATGTTCTAGACAACAACTTTCTTTTACCTATTTGCTAGGTCGCACGCATCATGGTTTTCCAATTTTTTCCTTGTCCTCCAGCAAAAACAAGCTATTCTCTACATCAAAACGCCTTTATAACAAGATCACTTATCTTCATCTTCAACAACTTTTGTTTCCCATTTAAATACACATTAGTCTGGTGAATCTTGCAGGACAAAACGGAGCATAGTCAATCTGTTAGCATTAATAAGCAGAATCATAGAACGGCACCAAACTTTAACATCTTGTTTCCAGTGTTTTCTTTTCTCTTGGGCATTAGAGATAGTAAATCTTCTAGGACAGAACAAAAGATCCCGGTTAAGATTATGATAGATGTGGAATTTTGGGAGTCTTATGGGTGTTTTCGTAATTTCAGTTTTTAGGGTGTCTTTTTGTCATTTTCAGCATTAAGGTTATTTCTACAATGTCCTTATTTTCAGTTTAGGTTTTCAGTTTAGCATTTATATAGGGCTTATGGGGATTAGAGGATGCATTCAATCTTAAGATAAGAAACTCTTTGTAAGAGATTGCGGCTCCGTCTCGAATATAAGCTTAAAAGAGCGGTTCACCTCTCGAACGTGGCCAAGTGAGAACGAGTTCCTCTCAAAAGAACTTACCCTATTGTGTATCCCCTTTTATATTCCATTTTATATCAAAAAAGCACATCTTTCCCTCAAATCATCTCTACTAACTCTAAAAATCCCACCATTCCACTAAAAATCACATCTTTCCACCAAAACCCGAATTTATTCCATCAAAATCCTAGTGGATCCTATCAATTTGGTATCATAGCACTACGATCCATGACGGCAGCGGCGGAAAAAAAAAGGACAAAACTTTTGGAGAAAAGGCTCAATGTTGAAGTAGCGGATCTGAAGAAATCTATGAGAAACTCAGGTATGAGGTTAGGGCATCGATCGAAGAAGGATCTAGGTCATCAAATGCGAGGATTGAGTCCCTTATGCAAGCCCTAGCACAACATGGTGCTCTCCTACAAACCCTAACTCAACGATTTTCGAATCAAAATACGGCGAAGAACTCGGATTTGATCGAAAATTCAGATCTAAGGCCAAAGGCAAAAGCCTTGGAAAAAGGAAAAGTGAAAGAATACGCGGAAGGATTGCTTTCCTATGCCGACGATTACTTCGAGGGGGCAGCAGACGATGAGGGCGGAAAACCTCGGCAGGGCCGCCAGGTTCCTAGAAGGCACCTGTAGGTGCACCAGCCCCCTGCAGGGACCCTGCATGCCCCTGCAGGGCACTTGCATGGCCGGCAGGCCCATGCAGTGCCCTGGCTGACCTGCCAGGGCCCTTACGAGCCATGGCAAGTCCTCCAGAAGTAGGGCCGTTGACGAACAGAACGTTCGACGAACTACTCGTGAACAAGCTCGGTACATGTTCGTTTATGTTCGTTCGGGAAGCTTAATGAACAAGCTTGAACAGATTTTTAGAGCTCGGTTAGTAAACGAACAGAGCTTGAACATAACTATGTTCGTTTATTTATGTTCATGAACAAGCTCGCTAAGTGTTCGTGAACAAGCTCGTTAAGTGTTCATGAACAAGCTCGTTAAGTGTTCGTGAACAAGCTCGTTAAGTGATGTTTGTGAACAAGCTCGTTAAGTGTTCGTGAACAACCTCGTTAAGTGATGTTCGTGAATAAGCTCGTTAAGTGTTCGTGAACAAGGGCTTGAGTGAACTAAAATTAAAATTAAACACTCACCTCTTTAAATTGAATTAAACACATCCACCTCTTCAACTTCCCAGCTTCCCACTCCTAGACTCGCAGGCTCCCAGCTCTCTTTTGGTCCATTGTCATTGTTTGTTCGTTTGTTTGCAAATCTGTTCATGAACAAGATTGATTGTGTGTTCGTTAACACGTTCCCGAACATGTTCACGAACAAGCTCGATAAGTCTTGTTAATGAACAGAACGTTCGTTCGGTAAGCTCGGTTTACGTTCGTTTATGTTCATTTACGTTCGTTCGGTAAGCTTAACAAACAAGCTTGAACATGCTTTTAGAGCTCGGTTAGTAAACGAACAGAGTTTGAACATGGATTTTGTTCATGAACAAAACCAAGCACACTGTTCAAGCTCGTTCAAGCTCGTTCGTCAACAGCCCTATCCAGAAGCCCACCGAGCTTCGACAGGCCCGTCAGGGACCTCGTGGCTTCCTGACGGCCTGTCCAACCCTTGATGATGACTTTCAGTTGCTTCCAGGACTTGAGAATGACTTTGAGGAGTTTCAGGGGCTTTGTGAGCCACAGTTTAAAGCAGAGAGGCAACGATGCCGAATACTTCTGACCTACGAGAAGTTTCAGGCTGATTATGACGACTTTGAGGAGGGTGTTAACTACTATGTTTGGGATGAGAATGACTGGGGCGACATTTGAGACAGAGGTATGGCGCGATAACTGTCATCCCCCTCACTATAGTCATGCAGGAGGGCGAGCGGGCTAGGCGAGACTTGGAGTTGATGACCGGATAAGGAAACTGAAGATGCTGATTTTCGAGAGAGATGATCCTTACGGTTGGATCTACCGAGTTGGAAGGTTCTTTACGGTGACACGCCTAACGAAGAGACAAAAATGGATGCGGCCGACATATATTTTAAAAGAAAGGCACTCTCTTGGTTCCAGTGGACAGAACAACGATCACGTTTCTATTCATGGGAAGAGCTTAAGGATTGCTTAGTGGATAGATTCAAAGACACTTAACGGAAACTTACAGGAACAGCTGTTAACACTCATACAGGATGTTACTGTCAGGGAGTACAGAGAGAAATTTGATACCCTCTCCAGATGTGTGAGAGGAAAGGAGACGCTAAAGGGAAGCTTCATGAAGGGTCTCAAGATAAACATATGTGCAAAACTGCGCATACAGAGGCCGATGGGACTGATAGAGACGATGGACTTGGCACAATTGGTGGAGAATCTTCATACAAAAGAGCGGAGATCCAGTGAGTCTAGAGCGGATCCACTTCTCGCAGTCAAGCATCTGTGGATGGACAGAAGACATCGCAAGGGGGACCAGTTTAGCATGGTACAGAGCTACGAGCAGGACCAGTTTAGCAAGGAGCAGAGCAGCGACCCTCTACCGATTGGACAATTTAAGAAGATGACTGATGCTGAGGTGCGTGACAAACAGGCTAAGGGATTGTGCTTCTGCTGCGATGAGAAATTCACTCTGGAACATCAGTATCAATACCACACTCTTCAGTTGCTGATGGTGGAACTAGGATGATTTGGAGGAGTCAGGGAGAGGCGAGCACATCCATTTAGAGTAGCTTGGCCATGATTTTCATGCATCACCGTGAGGAGAAGGTGATTTTTCAAGGACGACATAATGATAGATCTGGAATTTTAGGAGTCTTAGAAGCATGTTCGTAATTTTCTGTAATTGTCAGATGTAGTATTATATTTCTCGAATTTTGTTATTTTTATTTTAGTATTTATATAGGGCTTAAGGGGATTAGAGGATGCATTGAATCTTGAGGGAAAAAACTTTGTTGAAGATTGTAGCTTCGTCTTGAATAGAAGCTTGGGAAAGCGGTCCACCTCTCGAACGTGGCCAAGGGAGAGCGAGTTCCTCTCGAAAAAATATCCCCTCCTATATTTTAGTTTATATCAATAAAAATCTCATTTCCCTCAAATCATACCCTAAATATCCCATCTTTCCACTAAAAATCCCACATTTCCACCAAGAACCCTAATTTCTTCCGTCAAAACCCTAGCAGATCCTATTAGATTGGCATTAATCAGTAAAATCATGGAATGGAGCCAAAGTTTAACTTCTTGTTCTCAAGAGGTTGTGGTTAAGATTCTTCGGAGAGAGCCCCTTCAGCACTGTACTTAGCATATACATGTAAAATTCTTTTTGAAAGTCAAATGAAATTTTGCTTATAGCTGCTGCCATTGATCATGAAGTATTATCAACTATTGGAATTGGATTGCGGTTAAAAATGATAGTAAGTTGGCAAGGGGCTTTCCCATTGCAATCCTCTTAGTGCACAAGACTTGTTGAAAAGAAAAGAGTGTGATTGGATCATCCATTGTTTTTTGTTTTTTGTTCTACACCTAATGGATGATCACCACGCCAAAAATCAAGTGAATCCAATGCTATTTGACCCTCGATCTACTCGTTGCAAATTCAACGGTTTTGGAAGAATAGAATGTTTTACAACATGTGGATCGATGGTCAAATGCCCATAGGGTTCACCCATATTTGGGGTTTTGAGGTTTTAGAATGTATACAACATTGTGGAAAAAATTGAAAAACTTTTTTTCTTTTATTAAAACGTTAGTGCAAGCATAGGAAATAGGAAAATTTTCATATGATGTCAACACACATCCATATTCCTCATATATATAGACAAATTTTCAAAGAGAACATTTCGCATGGAATATCCGTGCGAAAACGTTTTTAATTTTTGGAAAAAAATTTCAAATTTTTTTCCTCCGTTTCATGTTATACACCCCTCAAAAAATAATGGTTAAAAATAATGTGATTTGGTCTTCGATCAATGTATTACAAAAATTTCTATTGGTATGAAACTGTTAAATTTTGTAACGGGTTGATCGGTGCTCAACTCCCCCTATGGTTCACCCATTATATTTCATGTGGAATATAATTGTATGGATTAAACATAAAAAAATTTGCAAAAAAATTCTTAAAAAGTTAAAAATGTTTTCGCACAAGCTTTCGCACTCACCCCTATGGTTCACCCTATATATATATATATATATATATATATATATATATATATATATATATATATATATATATATATATATGAATAATGGGTATCATATGACATAAACGATCTATCTCATATACGCCTACATGACACTCTCCACCACATAGTACATAGGGGACAAACAGTACACCCACATGTGATGCATTGTATTATATAGAGGGTAATGTGCCACGTGGGTGTATATGAGAGAGATCTCGCATGTCATATGATACACATTATTTTACACACATGAGGGGTGATACAGTGTGAAAATTTCACACTGGATCACCGTGCAAAAAAATTTTATTTTTTATTTTTGAATTTTTTTGATGTTTAATCCATACATTTATATATACCAATAAAAATAATGAGTAAACCCTAAGGGGATTTGAGCATCAATCCATCAGTTACAAATTTTAACGGATTCAGAATAATAGAACTTTTTGTAATGCCTTAATCAAGGGTCAAATCCCATTATTTTTCACCCATTATTTTTTGTGTGGTGTATAAATGTATAAAGTGAAGGATGAAAAAAATTGAATAAAAAATTAAAAATTAAAAAATGTCGTACGGGTTATCCCGTGAGAACTTGCACATGAAAACTTTTCTATATATATACTTCTGAAATGTAATTACATAAGCTCAAAACTCTGTAAAAATGTGCCATAACCACCATCCAACATTCCAACATTTCATTATATGTGTGTGTGTTTTTTTAATGGTAATCGAGTGGCCAAGGAGGATTTTCCTCCTTAGTCCTCCCACGGCCAAGCCCCCCAAATTTTTTTGATATTTTTTTCCAATATGCTCTACACCTCATAGATAATCACCACACCAAAAATCAAGTGATTCCAACACTTTTTGACCATCGATCCACCCGTTGCAAAAAGTTTTATATTATGCGACTGTTGATTTTGCAAGAGGTGGATCGATGGTCAAAACGTGTTGGTATCACTTGAATTTTGATGTGGTGATCATCCATGAGGTGTAGTGCATATTGGCAAAATAATAATAATAAATATGGAGGGCTTGACCGGTGGTGGACCAAGGAGAAAAATCCTTCTTGGCCAACTGATTCCCATTAAACTCATATATATATAGACTAGAATCCATTCGGATCAAACATGCGGATCCATCCAAGTCAAATTTAAAATTAGACAACATAAATAGAAAATACGTTCCGTTAGATGTGATCTAACATGTCTAAACTAGCCCCAAACAAAATTTCAATTAATTTGGACATGTTTTGCCCATGCATCAAGTGGATTTTGCAACCACTTGATGCATAGGTAAAACATGTCCAAATTAGTTGAATTTTGTTTGGAGGTAGTTTAGACATGTTAGATCACATCAAACAGAACGGATTTTCTATTTAGGTTCTCTAATTTTAAATTTAACTTGGATGAATCCGCATGTTTGATCCATCCGAAAGGATCATATTTGACATATATATATATATATATATATATATATATATATATATATATATATATATATGGATTAATGTAGAGCAGGTGGCACCTGATCCAATGGATCAGGTGCAAGACACAAAAAGGTGGGGCCCCACGAGTACAAGCCCATGTGGGGGCTTGTACTTCCCACCTTTTTTGTGTCTAAGCACCTGATTCAATGGATCAGGTGCCATATACATACATACATACATACATACATATATATATATATAATGAAATAACATAACATAAGCTCAAAAACCTCTGTAAAATGTGACAGTCACCATCCAACATTCCAATGTTTCATGATATAATATTTGAGCCTCAACAAAATTTTGGCTCATTTAAATTTAGTTTTCATCTCTACATATAAATTTAATGTATCCTAACTTCACTACGTATTTTATCCCTCAAACATCACTATGGTCCATTCACATGTGTATATCATATGCTAGACAATAGGTTAAGAACATGTACACAAACAGAAAAATTCATACCTGCACAAGCCGTAATAATGCATCATGAACTTTGTCCCTTGTAATAACTGGCCCATTTAGAGCAGGAGTAAGGGAAGGTGGTGGAGTCGGTGGTGGAAAGGGTTGAAGCAACGGAGTTCCATATGGCCGTTGCATGGTCACAGGAGGATGCAAAGGAGGAGCAGTTGGTAAAGAAGATGGAGCTGGTGGCATCATCAATGATGAAGATGGGGGTGAGAAAAATGAAGGCTTAACCAGATTCGCTGATCGATTGGTGCTGTTACTAGATTCTTGAGGATCAAGCAGAGGCATCAAAGGGGCAGATGAAGGAGGCAGAGGTGCAGATTGAAGTATTGGTACAGTGGATGGAATGGCATTTGGTGTGTGGGAAGAAGGTAAAGGAATGGTTGCAGATGTTGAGTTCGATTGTCCTCCAATTGCCACATTTGGAGCATTTCCAATATTCATTGCTGCCTGCAAATGATAAAATAACAAATTATAGGGTATGAACGTGGTCATCAGTGAAAAGGTCATTAATTGTGGTTTAGAATTTGGTAGAGAAATAAATTTCCAGAAACTAATTAGCCACTGGAAACTTTTTCTTCTTTTTTTCCATCATTTCCCGGTGGGTTTGGTGTTCTTGCAGGTGAGTGGTATTTTTATATTTATTTATTTTATTTATTTATTATTATTATTATTATTATTATTATTATTATTATTATTTGGGGGGTGGACGGGGGAGTGAGAGGGAGAGGGACGGTGTGTTAAATTGAACCGCTCGGTTTCTCAGTTTTAATAAGTACTCGTCACATTTTCCCCCGAGAGTGCTGCTCCAATGTAGCAGATAAAGGTATGTTCTAGAACAGTGAATCAAGAAGTGAGCGAAAAATAATCATTATCTCAAGGCCACATTAATGGTTTGTTCGATTCCATGAAACTATGGTTTGTACGATGAAGGCTACTGAGACAAGCATAAAACTGAAAATGGTATTCAAGAAATTCAACTTTTAACAAAGATACTTACACTGAAAAAATTCACGAATGAACCATCAGAAACATCAGGTACCGAAGTGGCAGAAGAGGATCTCGGTGGTTCAAGGGGGCCTTCAATAACATCTATACTAGGAACTGCTTCCAGCTCCTCAAATTCACTGCTGCAAAACAAATGAAAAGAATCTGTAAAGTGTACCGGAATATCTATTAAAAATGGAGATGTAAACATGTCTTATGTGCATCTCGTAAAATAAGCTACTCTTAATTAAGCCCAAAAAAGACAAGATAAATGCCAAAATTGATTAAAAATTTGCAGAGTATTGCCTTCTAGATGCAAGATGCTTAGATGCTACACAAAGTTGAACCTAAGTATTGCTCTATTAACAGATAGAGCATTATAAGAGATAATATAGTTTGGCAACTCACACAGAAGAAATGTGCAGTTATTAATAAGCAGATCTCATAAAAACCCCAACCTACAAATGAACCTAATTTCCAGAATGCAGCTTATCAAAGATTACCAACAAGAGTTTTTTCTCTCTCTCAATCTTGATATCAAATTCCATCAACAATTTATATAAGAATAGAAGTTCAGGATTGATCGAACATATCACTACTTATTCTACATAGTTAATAAAGTAAAGGTACATACCTTTTGGTTGAAGATACTTTAGGCTTTGGAGGGACCTTGGAAAATGCATTAAGGATCCTGGAAAATATGATAAGTTGAAGCTTAGCAAATAAACAAGATCTGCAAATTATATCTAAACAACTGTGAAAATATTAATGTATAACAAAAGAGAAAAGAATTTAAGATATACATTCATATACATTCACAAGAAATTATAAAACATACAAAGGAATAAAATCAAAAGAAATTAATTGAAGCATAAGGGAACTAAGATATAAGTGAAGACAAACAACAACCGTACCTGCTAAAAAGATTTGCCACAGCTTCACAGTCCTGTGAATTGTAGAACCATATGCCATTTACTTCTTGTGCCGCATTACGATATAGTAAATAAGGAGCCTGGACTTCGTATTCAAAATCACCTAAAAGATCCTCCACCAGATTATCTGTTCACATGAGGAAAGAGTTACTTGAAACATAACAAAAAAAGTAAATTTACTTCATATTAGAGCATACGTATATGCTTAAATAGCTACATGTGTCAATATGGTCCGCAGTTGATCTTTTTTAACTACCCAAAGTTTCAATTTTCAAAATCTTAAATTTGCAAATAATCAATGTGTCAATATGGTCCGCAGTTGATCTTTTTTAACTACCCAAAGTTTCAATTTTCAAAATCTTAAATTTGCAAATAATCAAAGAGGTATATTGAACTTGTGATTATCTCAAAATTGTCAAAAGCATCTTCCACTTACACTTTGGCAAAGAGAGTGAGCCGGACACAATAACACCCTTGCATCTAATGGTGATTAGGAACATCATTATACAGAATAAGTCAAACATAACTAAATACTTTGAAGCATCTACATTAAGATATTACCATCAATAGCAGGTTGACAACAAAAAATTATGTTAAGTTATACTGATCTGTGCTCCAGGTTCAGGTGACACGCTGAGACTATTAGGTATAGTAACCTGAAAAGTCTTGCTTACGACCATGGATTCAAATATCAGTCGATTCCATTACAGAAATATCATCATAATGTATCTTAAGGTATTCAAAATGATGTGGCTGATATGACATGATACCATCATATATCACCACTGTACAAGGAGCATCTTATCCCAAATGTTGTTTTAGTCCAAGTGTTCTTACCAAATTTTTAAAACAAATGATGTAATTATGTAGTATATTCCTTCTATCTCACACCATGACAACCCTAACAACGCGTGAACGTCAAATCATCCTTCCAGTGTCAAACAGTTAATGCAAATCAACCTTTGCCTGCCGTCAACCATGCAATTACTATGAATTCATGAGAAACTTTAAGCTTTTTTAAACTATAAAATCAAGGCTAAACAGAAATGCCCGACATATATTAAAATTAAAAGTTCACCAATCACTATGTTACACTATATTTCTTGGAAATATGATCCAAATTCCGAAAAGTTGTTCCAAAAACAGGTCAAGACATAGATAATATTTCAATAACATATAATTATAGTTCACATTTTCTTTCCAAAAGCATCTGATACAGCCAGTACAAAACGGCTGATATTGTCAATATTGATTATTCTAAACCCTTCATTTGATATTGATACCAATACCTCAAAATTTTCCTATAACATTCATGCAAGGTACCCACTCAGAATAGAAAGGGTCATTCACGGTCCCACAACTACCATAAAAGAACATACAATGAGACAATGAAGCCTAGAAACAGTACAAAGTCCATTAATCATTCAAACATTATTCACCAGCAGAAGAAGCATCTATGAGAAAATACAATATACAAAAATTACTAAGAAATAGTCCAGTATACCTTTCATATTATGTTGGAAGTTGGCATTATTGTGCATATATCCATCAATACGTGCAAGATATATGATGGATGCTTGTAGAAGACATCTAACACTTGTTAAGACTGGTACCAACTCAAAGACCGTTAAATTTGGGCCATGTGGCATTTAGTTTCACGGTTCATATTATAGAGAAAGTAGAGCTTATAAGTGTCCATTATGCCCCTTGGCATCATTTCCATTATGTCCCTTGGCATCATATCGAGTGCCTTGACAATATTATATCACGTCTAATCCTAATTCTGCATATAAATATTTTTATAAAATATAATTTTATTATAGTATCCATGGCGTATTGTAATCTAGGTTTCTAAAATCTTATTTATCTGAATGTCATGTTTCATTGTGTCCATGCCCAATGTTTGCTCCCAGCAACAGAGTCTTCATACAACAAAAATGTGTCTTAATACTACTTGGAATTAGACCTGATAAGATATCATTCTACTGGAAAATAAAATTTGGAACTTGGCAGAATATCCAAAAAGAACATGGCATGAGATGAGATCTAATTTTGACGAAAGAACTAATATCGTGTCAAAATAGGTCTAATAAGAGGCTTCCAAACAATTATTTAAGAGGATATTGGAAACAAGAAAGATTCCATACTTGTTCCCAAGTTTTATGAGAACTTCCCTTGGGATGAATAACTAACATGATGGCCTAGTCATAGAGTATTCCTTCAACTTATACAAGACCATATCAGCATAAATCTACTTTGTCCTAAAGAAACAGACTGAAAATGAAGTATCGCTGGTAAAAGAAGTAAAGATAGGCACATGCTCACCCCCACCGCCCTGGATGCTTGCACACACAAAAATATTGAGTGACGACAGAATACGTATTTACACCGGTAGAAGAAGTAATGGCACTAACACACACATGTGGTTCCTTTTTGCTCCCATTGCTTCCTTGGTTGAGGAATAAAATGGGAAAGATGAGAGAGAACATGGAGGATGGATATTGACGAATATGAAGAGTGGATCAATCTGATGTTGAGATCAGATTGACCATTAGAGCCATTTGACCTAACAATGGGTAGTAAATTTGGATGTGCCAATCTGATCTGGAGTTGTGCAGATGCCAGGCATGTCAGTCTTCGTTCCACCAACCTAAGTTTAGGCATGTACCTTCCATCTATTTACTTGGCTAGAGGTAAGAATCTGACCTAGTTCTAACATGGAAACAAAGGTGTGAATCCTCATCTTTGGAAGTGGGTCACGCCCGTTTAAATCTAATAGGTGTTTGAGCAGTTTCATCGAGTTCCAGTAAATAATTATGCTGCTATTAGTAGTTTGAACACATTTAGCTGGAAAATTTCATTTAGATGTTAGACCAGATTTATGTTGGCATAAGGTGCATTCTCTAGTTATGGAGAAGACCACATGATAACAAGTTATCTTTGTAGGGTATAGTCCATCATTTAGTCCAGAATCTCAATGGTCAAATGTGTTCACCGAACACCCACTATTGCAGTTGCTCCCTGAAAACGGATTATCAATGAGGCATGGCCAATTACTTGGCTCATTGAATTCAGTAGCCAAGGGGGCTAGAGAGATTTAACTGGATACTTTGGAACGATAGTGCTCACTGAAATTTGTGTAAGCAATAAGCATCATTGTCAATATCGTACAGCACATGATAAGTATCACGTGCGATGATTTGATTCCTGGAAAAAGGATATGACCCGGTTGCTCGAATAGTGGATGGCTAAATATCATTTGCTATTGTGGGATACGACATGTATTACTTGATGAACATATCATGCCAGTACTTTGGCTCACTTGTAACTAGTTTGACTCCACCCTGAATCAGGTTTGAGATTTGGTTTTTTATTTCTTCTATATTTAAGCAATGAAGACCCAAACCTGATTTAAGGCTTTTAAGGGATGTCAGTTCTTCCACATTGATTCCTCAAGGGCCCTTTGTGAATGAAAAACCAGACCTAATGAAAGCATCATTGGGGTTTGTCAAACCTAAGCCTCAAACCTCGCTGGCAGCCCTCATCAACCCTTGTGATGCTTGCTGACAACCATATAAATATCTATTTGAAGTGTCGAGCCTCATTGACCTAGATTACAATACGCCACGTTCACCCTGAGCATTGCCAGCCTTCCCGACGCTAGTCATGTGGTTTCACAACTAAAGACACTTCGGTAACTCTTTCTTTTGCATCTCTTTTTCCTCTGTCTCCTCTGTTTTCCTTTTTCTGTACATGATCTAGTTCAATTTGTTAGTATTTTCATTAAATTGAAGTTACAAACAGACAAACCCTCATGACAAAATTACTCCCCCTTCTCTATCAACTACCATGTGCCCCTTCTTTTAACAAATAAATTTTGTATTGTTTTGTTTTGGATAAACTGATAAAGAATATTAGTGATATGCTTTTAGTAAACAATTGATCAGTTTTTAGTTACTATGGTTAGTGCTTTCCTAATGGTTAAACATTTCTATATTGTTGAGGGCTTTTATAATTCTAAGAATCCGGATGCTTCTATGTTCTAATACTATTTAACGGGCACTATTGTTAAACATTGATTGTACCTTTGTAATATCAATATGTGACTTGATGGTGATGATCAAAAGCTAGTGTATTAATAATGTGATAAAGGTAATTAAAATTTGTAGACCCAAATAATGTTGTTGCTCCATTAAGCACAACCTGTATAATAAAGCACTATTGTTTGTTGAAGTTTGTCAATTGCTGTCTTTAACAAATATTTATTTTTCGTTTTCGTATAGAATTTGAAATGGGGAAAAGAAACTCGAAGGTATCTAAGGGCTCCAATGATCCAACATGGAAATCTTGTGAAAATATTGGTAGAAATCACTTAAACTTGAAGTGTAAATATTGTGGCAACAATTATTGGAGGGGTATGAACCAACTGAAAAATCATATATATGGTAACCATCAAAATGCAAAAATGTGTACACATGTACCAGATGATATCAATGAGAAGTTCTTAGACTTGTTAAAAAGGATGAAGATGGAGATGATTGCTTTAAAGAAGTGGAAGTTAGTGAGTGCAAATGCAAATGTCAACATGGAAAATCTACATTCCCTTGTCACATTGCTTTAATAAGTGGACAATTAGGCACAAGCAGCCATATTGGCTATGAGGTCAGGGCTTGGGCAGCTTTCTTGAGCAGGGTAGACACTGAAGACAATGAAGCCCACCCAGACAACTTGCTTAAGGATGATTGGTGGCCACTTGCTTAAGAATGATTGGTGGCCACTGCTTGGGCAGGCCAGGCACTAACCCAATTTTCTTCTTCATCTACTTTTTCCTTTTCTTCTTCCCTAGCCTACTCTTCTTCATCGTCTTCCCCCCCCCCCCCCCCTCCAACCTCTTCTTTTTCCCTCCTTCCCTAGCCTGCTTTTCTTCTTCTTTTTCCATTTTTTCTTCTTCTCTCATCTTATTTCCTACACCAAGCCTTAGTAGGGCACATGCCCATGGTGCCTTGAATAAGGCTGCCTTGTTAAAAAATAAGTGAATGGAGTTACAGAGTGAAAAAACTTAGGCAAAAAATAATGAGATTGAGAAGGATCGTGATGCCATGTTTATGGATATTTTTTGCTTTTGGTATTAGCATAGCCTTCCATTTAATTTGTTTAAAAAGTTCATTGTTCAAGAAGATACCACAATTCGTCGTTGATAATGGAGAGGGACTAAAACTCTATCAAATCATGATGTAATAGTCACTTTCTTAAAGAAAGAAGTGAATAAAATTCAACAGTTAAATTAGCAAAAATATATAGATAAGCTAATGGAAAAGGCACTTAGAAGTCTGACAGATGGCACGATGAAAAATCAAAGCCTATTATAAATTTTCCTATGCGTAGTCTAAGCAGGATGTATTATCTTGACTGTAGCGTTTTAAATACTCATCCCAAGCAGCCACCCAGACAGAGGCAAGCCTTGGGCCACCGAACTTGAGCTAGGCATTGTTGATTAGGTAGCACTGCTCAGTAGAGAGATTGTCAGCCACCAAGACATCCCATGAGGCCCTGCCAGTCAACCTACTTTCTTAACGCCACTCATCAATAAGAAGATGAGAGAGAGAGATAAGAGGAAGGAATCAGGAAAAAACATAACCCCTTATCTAATTGGTGGGTTGGTGGGTTGGTGGGTTATGGCCTTCAAGGATGCCACTAGAGCTACCTCCCCCCCCCCCCCCCCCCTCTCTTCAATTCTTAAAACTATATAAACACACATCTATATATACATATATATTCTTTTTTTACAACCGCTTAAGTGGTGAGGCTCATGGCAAGAGCTCTGGTGCCTTGCCTTGCAAAGAACAAGAAAGAGTTGTCGAATTTGCTTCACTCTATGGTGGAGAAATTCAAAGAGAATGTTGTCCAATGACAATGTAGCTGATGTGATAAGATGCATCTCTTTTGAGATCTATGCACCACCCATTGCATAAATAATATGATTGAGGATTTGTCAATCGTCAGTAAAGTATGCACTAGAAAACTAAAGAAAGATCATTATTTTTGTTTATCTCCATTGTTGGGTTCTTACTCGTATGAGAACATGTATAAATCAATGAGAATTGGCACCGTATGCAATTACAAGATTTGTCACTAATTATCATTTTGAAGAGTATATTGAAAATATAGCACTTCATTGAAAAAATAGCACTTCAAACTATGTTTGCATCTAAGGAATAGCAAACAAATGCTTATACTAAGAAAAAGTGACGTCGTTAATGTTGAATAAATCATTCTTGTTAATGCAATATTTTGGAAGCAAATTAAATATGTCTTTAAGTCTATAACACCCTTAATAAAAGTTATATGCTTGTAGAGGTGATGAAAAACCAGTAACAGAATATATTCATTAAAATATGAAAAAACGATGGAGAAAAGTGAGGAGAATTTTGATCATGTTAAGAGTATGTATGGAAGAGTGTTGAAGGCAATTAATGAACAATGAAAATTGCAATTCCATGAGCATTTCATGTGGCAGCATACTATCTGTATCGCAAGTAAGCATCTGTAACAGTTTAAATTTTAATGTTGTTCTAATTATCGGAACATTTTTACTTGTTGACCTTTTAAGTGCTTCTATAATAATAGGTTTCTTATGCCAAAATTTCAATGTGGATATCAATGTAAAAATGAGATTATATCCAAAGATTAAGAGGATTCACTTAGTACACTATCAAGATTGATAACTAATCAAAAAATTCAAAAGACTCAATGAATGTTTGGAATGTTTGGAATAAACATGGATGTTCCACCAATGAATGTGAAACCACTCAATAATGAAAAATAATAAGTTGTTAAATTTCATTACTTTATAACTCTTGTTTTGCGCTCGTAGTTTATTTGGAATGCTACTGCTAACTTTATGGTGTGATATTCATGTGAAGAATGCATGGAGCTTCAAATGTTAGAAGCATGTCTGCTTATAATTGCTTGTGCTATAAGGAGTGAAAGAAATTGGAGCATATTCAAATTTTTCCACTAAAAGGGAGAAATAGATGAAACAATAAAAGCTCAATGCTTTAGCTTTTGTTAACTGCACCATACAATTAGAAAGGAGGCAAAAAAGAGAAGAGGGTGCATGTGGCGCTACATCATCAACGTTTATGTCACAAAAACAAGTATATCTGTGATTGTGATAATAGGTAGTCTTTGTTATTATCAATCACATGCCGAAAAAATTTCTTTCACAATGTTCTTCACTCAAAAGTTCCGACTCGCACAAGCCAACTGCAATGGTTTTAGGTTTCGGTACAAACCTGTGCTGCGCCGGTTCATGACGATGAACTGAAATCTCGGCTGGGTGTTCCTGCAAAAAAAACATTTTCAATGATTCTTACGAGAAAGCACTAAGAAATTGATTCTCAGCAAAATGCATAAAGATATAACATGAATACTGAATTAAAAAGCTATCAGCTTAGTTATACAAAATATCAACAGTCCCCAAACGAATGCGGTCCAGATGAACAGAACAAGATCAAAACTCTGCACATCAATCAAAGGTAACACGGAAACCAAAAAACTGGATTTTGCACATCCAATTAGAATTAAAATTTATATTTATAAGCTCAAACTGAATTGGGATTCACAGATCAATCGTTCTGAACTATATAAATCAAAACTATTACCAAATTAATTGGGCCACAATAACAGCATCAAAACACTAACTCGCCGAACCCTACTGCTAACCGCAAGATCCGACTCACCTCTTTACAACAAATAGAGATCCTTCAACATCCTTTCGACTCTACAAACAAAATCAAGCAAAACCCCCCTAATCAGCTCAGAAACCAAAAAGAAACCCAACACAACTAAACGGATAGGATGATCGAATCAAAATACCCATTGGTTGAGCTCAATGTTAAATTCGTAGAAGGTCACGTGAGCAGCGGTCATGAGAATCTCCTCGACGAAGGGATCGATCCTCTGGAGGACCGTGAGGTTGAGGAGCTTGGTGCTATGCTGATCGAGATTGGGCATCAATTTTCCGTTCTGTGACATGGTTTTTCCTCAGGTGAAACCCTAACCCTAGATTTAGAGAAGAGAGAGACTCATTAGAGAGAAGACGGTGAGAGAAAGTGAGGGTGATGAAAAAGGAGCGGGTAGGTTCGAGGGCGCAACGAGGAAGAAGGATTTTATGCGGGAGTTGCTATGCGAACGGACCAGATTGTTGTTCACATAGACCACTTTACACGTCCAAACGAATTCGAGAAGGGAATTGCTATTTGTACAGTTCTTTTTGGTGAGTCCACACAAGACTTATTTACACGTTTGCTATTAAAAAGATTTTGCTGGGTTCACAGACCATCTTCTCCTTCGTGTCGACGTCCCTCTTCTCCACCGTCGTCGCTAAGAAGCCCCTCATCGCCCCTGTCTCCCTTCGCCGGTGCAGAAGCGGACCGTTGTCGCCGCCACCGGCTCACGTCACTCCTCCCCATTGTCGTCCAATGACCACGACCGTCGCCGCCCCCATCTCCCTTCTATTCTTCCCAAAAAATCTTTTAAAAAAAAATTTCGTCTAAAAATGGTGGGACCGACGAGATCTGATGTGGAGGGCGATTGACGCAGCGGAGGACACACTGGTTGCCCAAGAGAGAGTCGGGGGGAAAGGAGAAGTTGTGCAGGGAGCGCAGAAAGCACCAGCTCTGGACATTCAAGGTGCATGTGAGTCCCGAATGGGGCGAAGAGAAGCCATCATTGATTCATAATGATTAAATCGAATCGGGAAATGCAAAGCGAGAAGCAGGAAGACCAAGGCCAGAGCTGCATTTGAGAGTGAAGCTAGATCCATATGTTTTCCATTTTGAGGACACGACACTGTGGAGTCCTCGGATAGCTCAGCTTCAGGGAACCATCAGGGAACCATCAAGGAACACATAATCATATGCCAGTTTAGCAGGGATAGGCGGTAAGAAACTCAATCTTTTTTCTTTCTTTCATCACTGGTAGTAGATGATGTTGAAGTATCTTAATGTGAATAAGGGGGTCCTCGATGGCGGCGGTGGAGAGGGGACGTCGACGTGAAGGGGAAGATGGCCTGTGAACTCGGAAAAATTTTTTAATGGCAAACTTGTAAATAAGTGGTCTGTGAACTCACACAAAGGTCTGTGCAAATAGCAATTCCCATTCGATAATCTTTTTCTACTTTACACATAACATCATATCCCCATATTAGGCCACTCCTCGTCATCCTCTCATGCTTCCCTGTCGTCGCCTCGTAGCCCCCATGTGCATCCCTCCTCTCCCACCTCTTCCTCCTCCATCGTCATCCCCTCATCCCCACTTTTTATTCCTCCACATCCCCTCTTCCGCCATCATCGACGACGTTGCTATCGTCACTGACACATAAAAAAGGAAATTGAAGAGTTACTTTCAAAAAAAATTCATAAACAGTTAAAATTAACTTCATTATAATATCAAAAGTAAAGAATAGGAAAAAAATATTGTAGTGATCGTAAACATCATAGATTTATTCTGGTTCGGTCCTCCAAACATACTCCAATCTCCCCAGCCTTCCCATTTGAGATTTCCCATTATCTCCCTCTTGCAGATTGATAGAACAACCATACAACCTGACAACATATCGTTGCCAATTGTACATCTAATTACGCAACCACTAAAGTGATAAAAAACAATCTGTTACTCCAAAAAGATTAACTCTCTCTCTCTCTCTCTCAATACCAGAGAAAATCTTTCAAAGAACGAAAGTTATAGAACTCCTACTAACATTGAGTGATTGTGCATATGAATCAAATAAAGGATAAGGAAGTTTATTTCTATTCAAGATTGAAGAACTTCAAGAAAAGAAATTGATAGAACATTTAAAGCGTTTTTTTCAAGAGAATAAGAGAGATTGAAAAAATTTCAAATGTTATCTTAAATGGGGTTGAAATGGTATATATCAAAGTGTCTTCAACATTCGAACTATTTGAAAATAAAACGTTAATGTTGGATCCTAAGATGGCGTGCAGAACACTATGTGGTGAAATAGTGTTTATCAAATATAATAATCCTCTGGAAAATCTACATAAGAAATTAATTAGTATTACTCAATTGACTCGTAATCAACAATAATAACTTGCAACGATAGAAATAAGCAGATGAAGCAAATGCAAATAAATAATCAATACAAAGGGAGATAAGCGCAAAGACAATAGAATTGCACTGGTAGAGGTATATCGTACCCTACTTCCAGCCACATGTCCCCTAATGGACAAAAATCCACTAAATACGTTCCCAACAGAACAAAGATTACAACATGTCACTTACACCACAAGTCAGTGATGAACAAAAGCACCTCTCCTCAAGAGAGTAAATACCTCGAACTAAAGTGAGAAATACTTACAAAGCTTTGTACCGATAGTCTTAAAGTTGAAGTTCTTGTGTTGAATTGTTGTGAATATAGTGTTGATCTACAATATATGAGAAAACGAAAGCTCTTTTGTGATCAAAATTGGCCAAGACAAATATAATAAACTTTAAAATCGATGGTCAAGGAAGAGTGTTTTTGCTTAAAAAAATTTACACTTGAAAACATTTTTTTCTTAAGAAAATTGATCATTCAAGCTTGGAGTAAATGTACGAACAACCATATATATATATATATATATATATATATATATATATGGATAAATCTTGATCAAAACATATTACTAAAAAGACCCTTAAACGGTCTAAAATAGCTAGTAAAAGGTACTATTTGATCCTAACGACTAGTACTAGTTGACTAAAGTTGATGTACTAGTCGACTACTCAATAGATAACCGACTAGTTCATCAACATTTGTCGACTAGTTCAGTTTAGATCAGAAGATGTTTTGTTCTTTATAAAAACTGGTCGACCATAGTGTAAGGGACCCTGCGGGGCTACACATGCACTAGGGGGTGAATAGTGTAATAGCAAGCAAATTGCTTAATTAAAAGTTACTAAAATTAAAGCATAATAAGCAGCGGAAAATAAACAGAGTGCTCAACAACAACAATCGCAAACACAATGATTTTACCCTGGTTCTCCAAAACTTGGGTACGTCCAGCCACACCAGTATTCACTATAATTCCCACAAAGAGAAGTGAATACAAATCCCACAAGGGGATACCTCACCAAGAGGATTTTGCCCTACACAAGGACCCAACCAACCCTACACGAGGGTCAAGACTCCCACCAAGAGAATCACTAACTCCCACTCAGAGAATTAGGGTTAGCCCTACACTAGGACACTAAACTCCCACTAAGAGAGTTACTCCCACAAAGAGAGTTATTCCCACAAAGAGAATATCTAATTCCCACAAAGAGAATTAGGGGTTCGAACATAAAAAAATGAAACAACACTTACATATGCCTTGATATGATCTTACCAATACGATGAAGAAGGCATGCAAGTGAAACTCAAGTGCTTGAGATGAGGCTTTGATTGCACTTGATGATCGTTCTCTCTTCTAGAAATGAATCCTAACACTTCTCACTTGAGTGTATGAAATGAAGAGAAGAAAGATGTTCTCCAAGAAGAGGAATGAGATTGAAATCCCTTGGAGAAATTCCCTAGAGCTTAGATGCTATAGCATAATAAAGAAGCTCTAATTAGGGAATGTGGAAGGAGTGGCTTAGAGAAGAGATTCAATGATCTTCTATGAATTCCTAATCCTTTTCCAGAGTTCTAAATGAACTAAGCCAATCCCTATATATATGAAGCCAAGAAGAGCCTATAAACACAGCCAAAACCCAAAGGGAAGAAATCTGCAACGGCTAGATTTTGGCAGTTTACGGCATGAACAGTCGACTGATCAACGGCTAGAAAATATCCCAACGGCTATAACCTGAGCCAGGACAGTCGACTTTAGAAGACTACACAGGTGACTGTAAAACAGACAGTCGATTGTATATCCTTCAACAGGCGACTACAGCAGGGATGGACAAGAAACAAAGAGATGCATCTTACTCCCAGTATGCATATAGGCGACTGATGACCAAAGTACAGTCGACTGTAAAAGAGACAGGCGACTGTATATCCTTCATTAGTCGACTGTTGCAGAGGAGGGAAGTAAAACAGAGAGAGATCATATTTCGCACTTACGCCTTTCAGACGACTGATGGCCATTTCATATGCAACTGTAAATATACAGGAGACTGTAAAAACAGCAACAGGCGACTGTCTTGCAAATTGGGATGAAGCCCAGAAAATGCAAGAAGCGCACAGGCGACTGTCGACCAATTCACAGGCGACTGTAAGAATACAGGCGACTGTAAATTGAACATCAGTCGACTGATGCAAAAAGCTCAAGATGAGTCAATAGAAAAGTTGACTTGAGCTGTGCATCACAGTCGACTGTAGAAGGCTCGACAGGCGACTGGAAATCACCCAGTCGACTGTAAAACCTTCAGCAGGCGACTGCAGGAGAGCCAGAGACTCCAATTGAGTCTTTGGGCTAGATGAACCTATTGGGTTGAATTCTATGATAATCCTAAGGCTCACTAAGATGGTGAAATGCATATGAATGAGAGTATGACCATCTATCAAGGCATTACAATAATCCTAGACTCAAAAAAGAGAAATGCAAGTAAAGTAAATTACATGGATTACAAATTGCATCTCCTAGAGTCTAAGTCTTCAAGCTCACAAAACCTTGATGCTCCCCATCATCTCCAAGCTTTGGCACTCCTTGATGAGCTTCCCTTCATCAAGCTCCAAGCTTTGTCATTGCTCCTTTAGAAGTCCATCCATCATCATGCTCCAAGCTTTGGCTTCATTAGATGATCCTCATGACTTCATCCAAGCTTGAGCACACCATCACTCTTGGAGGTCTTTAAGATATCCTTTGTAATATCCTCCAAGCATTATGCTTTGTCTCATCAACATATAATCATAAAGATACACTGAGACAAAACATAAGATTGATTAGCACATTAACATAATGTATTGATCATCATCAAAACAACGTTAGTCTTGAAACCAAGAACTAACACATAGTTCATTGGATGGTCGACCATAGCGATGATACTAGTCGACTACTTAATGACCATCGGTCAACTAGTTTCTGATATATGTCTAGCCATTTCTGCAGAGTGCCACAATCGACTAGGTATCTGTTCTAGTCGACTAGTCAAACTACAAACGTGGTTTTTGGCCTATATAAAACTTAGGGATGATTTTAAAAATATTTTAAAACATTTATGATGTGTTCATAAGTGTGTGTGAGCTTCAACAACAACTTTAACAATCTACTGAGATAAAAATAAAAAGCATAAAAAATTACACAATCTTGAAGCTCTTTTGATGTAGTCATGAAGCTCATCCTCTGGCCTTGGTTTCTTTGAAATCCATTGTCTTTATTGGCTCCATGTTTACATGATTTTCATGTTTAATCATCATCATAACGTGTTTGCATATACTTACACTCATGATATCATTAACACACATTATGTTTGTGTTAGTTATTGCCTCACCTCTAGGCTAGTTTTGATGATATACAAATAATTTATGTTACTAATAAGTTTGTTGGAGATTTGTGAGTATATGACAACTGGTG
This sequence comes from Scilla litardierei, assembly GCA_030789695.1. Classification (NCBI taxonomy): domain Eukaryota; kingdom Viridiplantae; phylum Streptophyta; class Magnoliopsida; order Asparagales; family Asparagaceae; genus Scilla; species Scilla litardierei. The sequence continues at coordinate 166,036,138 of CM061140.1, read as the reverse complement.
GGACCAAAAAGGTGCTTCTCTCAAGCGCAAGAGTCCGTACAAGTAGTAAAATCTGGGAGTCCAGATGTCGAATCCTCGAGAGAAAATCTGTTGAAACCACAGCACAAATCAAACAGAAATCTGACGGAAAGAAACTAACCACTCTAATAATGAAAGTGATGATGGTGTGAAAGTGTGTCGTGAATACGTAATCAAAGCGAACAACGAAAGAGTCGTGTATGAAAATATATGAGAAACATGCACATGATATGGGTTCGTTAGGATCAGCGATTCGTGTATTTTGGTTGATTAAATATAACTCAACAAATCCTCCTTTTGGGAGCGATTCGTCGGAAAATACCCTTTTGGGGGTTCAAGCACAATATGAATAAAAACGTCGCTAAAACTATAGTTCTACGAATATGGTATGAAGCTCTCTTTTGGAGAGATCAAATCTCACCCTTGTGGGGTGATCATCAACGTATTCGCTTCTTTTGGAAGACGAAAAGAGGATTAAATAGCAAAAACATACAATTTTAGCGACTTTTATGATGAAGAACAACAATATTCAACCAATAATAACACGAATTACATCCCCTAACTACTCCATATCATGCACAAATAGGATTTAGCTACTCATCATGCAATAATAAACAACTTCCATAGCAAAATACATCAACTTTATAGCAAAATACGCTAGAAAACACCAAAATACGGGGTTTGAGTTAAAGAAAATATCACCAAATCTCCACTTTTAGACTCCAAACTCTCTGGAAAACTGAAGAACAGCCTCTGGAAATTTACAGAATTTTTCAGAGGGGAAAATCGGCTCCTAGGTGCTCCAATACGCCAATAATACGCCCCAAAACCCTAAAATACGCTTAAATAATAAGTATTGCGGGTTTGGGGCGCTTAACGGGTTCAAAATCCGCGCCCGCTTCGCTTTTATACCCGATCCGCGAGCGGATCAATTTCTGGCCGTCGATCCATGCGGGATTGAACGTGGAGTCGACACGTGGCAAGGCTAGCGGATCCGATTTGCTGCGCGCCCGCATCCATTTCGCATCAGCTTACATCTGGATCGTTGGATCTCAGATCGGAGGGTGTAGAATCAGCCACGTGGCATGCTCCTGCTCATCTTCGCTTTCAACTTGCGGGGAGGATAACATCCGTTAGATCTAAATCCAACGCGCGTAAATAAGCCACGTCGCCCGCTCTCGCTTGCAAGTTCGTTTTCGAGTCGGAATTAACCCGGGCCGTCCGATGTGGATCGTACCGCTTGATTTGAATCCCGATCTCCGCTCTGACTTCTTTTAGATTGGGATGTTGTCGTCCGTTCGATCGAGATCGAACGAGTGAGCCTTGGCCGCATACTCTCTTGTTTCTCTGTCGTTGGATTGAAGCGGGGCGGTTGGATGTTTGCCACGTGGACGTCGGAACTGCTTCCGCCTGATTATTTCGATTTTAATGGGGAATACTTCTGTCTGTTGGATAATCATCCAACGGTGGGGAATAGGCCGCGTCTTCCCATTTCTGGAGCGTCGGATAGAGGGAGCGCCGTTAGGATTCTGCCACGTGTCCCGCCCCGATGAGTTACGCGTATATACTCCGTATTTCCCTCCGTATTTCGTGCGTATTTCTCCCTTTAATTGGTATTCTGCATTCAAAAATACACAGTAATTAGCACAGGTATCAGAAAAATACAAATAAATAGTCGTTGGAATCGTGAGATCGACACCAAGCTATGAAAAATATAAAAAGTGCAGAAATACTCCATTAATTGCTGTTTTGTACTCAAATAGAGTGTTTTCTCTAATAAATAATTGTGTACAACATACGTATGAGTTAGAGAACATTGTAGCATCACATGAGCACAAAATATGGCTAAATAGGGGGTTAAATATGTAATATTGAACCCGAATCACACCCCCCAACTAGCGTTTTGCTAGTCTCTAGCAAAAAGAGCGATTAAAAATACACATAGATCACCTTATCAGATCTCAAATCATTCGCCACCATACTACAACGACAAAAGAGATAACCACACACTAATATCAAAATTTTCAAGCTCATCAAGTAATGGTACTTGTGGGGTTTCAAACATGAGTGTCAAGTATCTCAAATGGTTATAAAATATACTTAAATTCACTATACATTACTTCATGGCTCATAGTATACAAAATCAATGGTCAACACCGTTCAATCAAATATTTTAACTTGGAGCGTAGATTTTTCATGCAAGGCAAGCATCAAAAATAGGATGGTATCAAGACATACACTCGTCAATCTTCATTCATAGGGAATCACACCACATCTTGTGTTTTCTTTAAGATTTGGAAGTTCTCTTGCCATGCTAATTATGCACACTTTTTCCTTCTTTTCGTTCTCTTTTTCTTTTTAATAGTTCTGCGTAACGCGCATCAAGCAATCTTCGCAGAAAAATGTATAACTTGGATCGCTCCATCAAATGATTGAGGTTCCAGTCAATGGCTCCCAAATCGGACGATAATAGGGCATTAGGCCAAGACGGACCCCTTGGACTGTACTACTCGAGCCACCCAAGTTATTTCTTTAGTAACGCATTTATTCATTTCTTTCTCTTCATTCATCTCATTTTTTTCTTCTTTTGTGTGTGCATAAATAACTTAGCAAGATAGCTTCCTTTTCTTTAATCTTTCACAAGAATGGGTTATCCTAATCATTTCAAAAGACGGGGTACATTCTTCTATCCAAAATCATACAAAGCATGCAAATAGCAATGAATATGAGATGAAAAGCAATGCTCCCATTATTTTATGAATTATTGATGCATGAACTTTGGTGTGTTCCAATGAAAGCATACTACTTACTGATCCGTAATTTCTAGATTCATTAAGTCGTCAATTAATTTTGTCATTGAGATGTATCAAAAGAAATTCACCACAAGTACTCAAATTCATGTAAAATGAGACTGAAATATTTAATAATAGTGGTGGAGGAAAATAAATCATATGTGTACGGTTGTGAGTATATTTCGAGAAATTTCATCACATGAGGGTCATTTCTAAGTAAAATAGATTTTGGTGATATTTCTTAACTCAAAAAAAAAATTTTCAATGCAAAAAGGGAACTAAAAAAATAAAATCCTAAAATAAAAAAAATAAAATAAAGAAAATCCTAAAAGTTATACCCTCACCCCAACTTAAAATAGACATTGTCCTCAATGTTATGAAGAGGGAATCATGGAAAGAACACACCTGATTAGTCCACACCCGAAGGTGGGTCTGTGAGATCCATGGTGCTCACTTCCTTGGTCCAAGGCTCGTGAAAATGCTTCAATCTTTGGCCATTCACCTTGAACTCACTTCCATCCTTTTTATTAAGTAAGAGCACAGCGCCATGTGGGAATACTTCTTTAACTATGAAAGGTCCATACCACCTAGAGCGAAGCTTCCCGGGAAAGATGTGTAGCCTAGAATTGTATAGAAGAACTTTTTGGCCTGGGGGAACTCCCTCCTCAAGATCATCATGTCGTGGACAGATTTCATCCAATCTTTCGATATTTTAGCGTTGTCATATGCATTTCTCCTCAGCTCCTCTAGCTCCAGCAATTGTAACCTGCGAGAAGAAAAAGATGAATCAGTATCAAAATTCATTTTCTTTATAGCCCAATAAGATCTATGCTCTATCTCAACAGGTAAGTGACAAGACTTCCCAAAAAACAAGCCGGTAAGGTGACATCCCCAAAATTGTTTTGTAGGCCGTCCTGTAGGCCCACAACGCTTCAGGTAAGCGCAGACTCCAATCTTTTCTTGATGGATTCACCGTTTTCTGTAGAATTCATTTGATCTCTCTATTTGCCAACGCTGCTTGACCATTGGTTTGGGGGTGATATGGCGTAGAAACTTTATGCGTGACCCCAAACCTCTTCATTAAAGTAGCGAACATGCGGTTGCAAAAATGAGACCCTCCATCACTGATCAAGGCCTTAGGCACTCCAAATCTAGAGAAAATGTTCTCTTTAAGGAACTTAAGCACAACGGTAGTGTCGTTCGACCTGCAAGGAATAGCTTCCACCCATTTAGAAACATAATCAATACAAACCAAAATATAAGCATATCCAAATGAAGGTGGGAAAGGTCCCATGAAGTCTATGCCCCAACAATCAAATATTTCAATTTCTAAAATGGGGTTTAAAGGCATCATGTTACGTTTAGTAATACCCCCTAATTGTTGGCATGCAGCACAAGTCTTGCAATAATGAAATGTATCTTTAAACATAGTTGGCCAATAAAAGCCACATTGCGAGATTTTTGCCACAGTTTTATTCGCTGAAAAGTGTCCACCACATACTCCATCATGGCAAAATTGTATCACACTGGTTATTTCATGATCAGGAATGCATCTCCTAACAATTTGGTTACTACAATATTTATATAAGTACGGATCATCAAAGAAGAAATATTTTACCTCGTACTTGAACCTTTTAAAGTCTTGAAGAGACCAAGTCAGGAGTCTTACCAGTTACCAGATAATTAACTATATCAGCATAACATGGAGAGGTGGAAACACTAAAAAGATGCTCGTCGGGAAAGGAGTCCTTCAAAGGCACATCTGCTGAATCAAGGCCTACTGTCAATCGTGATAAGTGGTCAGCTACTAGATTCTCCACGCCTTTCTTGTCCTTGATTATGACATTGAACTCCTGCAACAATAAAATCCATCGTATCAATCGAGGTTTAGCATCTTTTTTAGATAGTAAATATTTTAAAGCAGAGTGATCAGTATATATCAAAATAGGTGATCCCAGAATATAGCTCCTGAATTTTTCCAACGCGAATACTACAGCCAGCAACTCCTTCTCTGTGGTCGTATAGTTCCTCTGAGCGTCATTTAATGTCTTGCTAGCGTAGTAAATCACCACTGGAACTTTGTCTTTTCTTTGGCCTAGGACTGCACCAACTGCGTAATTGCTCGTGTCACACATTATTTCAAATGGTAGGGACCAGTCTGGTACCTGCAAAATGGGAGCAGAAATCAGCAACTTCTTTAAAGTTTCAAAAGAAATTTGACACTCAGGTGTCCAAATAAAATCCACATTTAAAGTAATTAAGTTGCAAAGAGGGCGAGATATGGCGCTAAAATCTTTGATGAATCGCCTATAAAATCCTGCATGTCCCAAAAATGATCTGATGTCCTTCACGCATTTAGTACTTGGTAGCTTCTCAATTACTGCTACCTTGGCTCTGTCTACCTATATACCATCTTTAGAAACCAGGTGACCTAGGACAAGTCCCTCTGTGGTCATAAAATGACACTTCTCCCAATTCAATAGGAGGTTCTTTTCAATGCACATGTCAAGAACAAGAGCCAAGTTAGCTAAACAATCATGAAAAGAGCTACCATATACTGAAAAATCATCCATAAATACCTCAACAATTTTCTCAACCATATCATCAAAAATACTGAGCATGCATCGCTGGAAAGTAGGTGGAGCATTACATAAACCAAACGTCATTCTTTTAAAAGCAAAAGTACCAAAGGGACATGTAAAAGTGGTCTTTTCCTGGTCCTCAGGTGCAATCTCAATCTGATAATAACCTGAATAACCGTCTAGAAAGCAATAGTACTCATGTCCAGCTACCCTCTCTAAAATTTGGTCAAGAAATGGAAGAGGGAAATGATCTTTTCTAGTTCGGGAGTTCAATTTCCTATAGTCTATGCACATCCTCCAACCTGTGGTGGCTCTAACTGGGATAAGCTCATTATTCTCATTTTTAACCACGGTGAGGCCAGACTTTTTAGGAACAACCTGTGTAGGACTGACCCACTTGCTGTCAGAAATAGGATAAATAATGCCTGCATCCCATAATTTTAAAACCTCGCCTTTCATCACTTCTTTTAATGTTGGATTTAACCTACGTTGCATTTCTCTAGTGGGTTTGGCGTCATCCTCCAAATAAATGTGATGCATGCATACAATAGGGCTAATACCTTTTATGTCAGCAATGGACCAACCAATAGCGCCGCTATGCTTTCTTAGCACATCAAGTAAAGAGCTTTCCTGTTCTAAAGAGAGTTTAGAAGATATTACCACAGGGAAGCTGTTTTCGTTTCCTAGGAATGCATACTTGAGATATTTAGGAAGTGGCTTCAATTCGGGCTTTGGATCCTCCACCTCTGATGAAATTTGAATTGATGCATTAGGTGGCAAAGCCTCGAACCTAGGCTCCCATACTGCGTTCAACTCCTTCACGTTCTCATGCACAAAAGATATGTCATCAGAATCACCAAAAATAGTCTCAACAATAGAGGCATCATCACAAAATTCAGAACAAATATAATCATCCACCAATGAATCAATCATATGCACCCTCTCAATCTCATCATCCACATGTGGCAACTTGCAAGTATTAAAAATATTCAAATCCGAAGTCATGTTGCCAAAAGTAATTTTCAGTTGACCATCCCTACAATTTATTAAAGCATTGCATGTCGCTAGGAATGGTCTACCTAGAATGATGGGAGTAGCATTGGCAGTTTGGGGTCCCTGGATGTCTAGAACTATAAAGTCCGCGGGGTAGTAAAATTTGTCCACCTGAACGAGGACATCCTCAATGCATCCCTTTGGAACTTTAATAGATCTATCAGCTAGTTGCAATATAACAGATGTAGGCTTTAGCTGTCCTAACCCAAGCTGCACAAAAATAGGATATGACAAGATATTGACATTAGAACCTAAATCCAATAAAGCATTTCCAATCTTTTTAGTGCCAATGGTGCAAGTGATGGTGGGTGATCCAGGGTCTCTAAATTTAGGTGGTGTATTTTGTTGCACAATAGAGCTAACCTGTTCAGTCAAGAATGCTTTCTTTTTCACATTTAATTTTCTTTTAACAGTGCACAAGTCTTTCAGAAATTTAGCATAGGCAGGTATCTGATTAATAGCATCAAGCAATGGAATGTTTATCTGGCACTTCTGAAAAATTTCACGAATTTCAGTTTGATACTTATCTTTATTTTTCTGAAGTAGCCGATGAGGGAAAGGTGCTGCAGGTACATATGCTGCGGGTTCCTTCTCTTTAATGACATTTTTGCTCAAACCCACTTCCGTGCTCTTTTCCTGCACCTCCTCTTGCTCTTGAATTTCCTCTTCTTGGGTCTGAATTCCCTCTTCTTGCTCAGCTTCTCTGCTTGGTGGGTCAGGCTTCTGAATCTCTTTTCCACTCCTCAAAGTGGACACAGCTTGGCAAGGCTTCATATTATTTCCTGCAGAAGATGATGAGCCCATATTAGGATTTGGAATTGACTGAGATGGAAGCTTACCTTTCTCCAATGTCGCTGTAAGCCTCGCCAAGCTCTCGCTCATCTGCTGATTCTGAGCCTGCTGAGCCTGAAATTGAGCCTGTTGTTGCTGCATTTGGGCTTGTTGCAATTGAATAAGCTGCTGAAGCACATCGCCAAATGGTAGCATCTGCTGTTGTTGCACTGGCTCATGGTCCCTCCTTTGGTTCCCACCTTGATAATTATTGTTATATTGATTCTGTCTGAACGGCGGTGGAGCTTGCTGCTGAGATTGCTGATTGGGGCCCCAGTTTAGATTAGGATTGTTGTGCCACCCCTTATTGTTGGAATTGAAGCCCTGGTAGTTGGTGGACACTTGGTTCACCCCCGTCGGATTGCCTAGCATGCTCTTCAAAGCTGGGAGTGTAGGACAAGCACTAGTGTCGTGGCCACCAACGTCGCAAAGTGCGCAAATCTGCTCTATCTCAATTGCCTTGGCCTCTTTCAAATTCATGGCATGAAGCTTGTTTGAGATCATGGCCTCCATCTTTGCCTCCAACGCATCCTCTTGCTTCAAATTGAATACCACTCCTCGTGTAGGCTGGGATGGTGCAGAGTGGCTTCCTCTCTCGTAGTCTGAAGTAGTGTCCCATGTCTGCGCATTTTCTGCTATCTCCTCCAGGTACGTCCAAGCTTCATCTGGCTCTTTATCAAAGAATCCTCCATTGCACATCATCTCTACAAATTGCTTCATCTGCGGCTGCAGTCCATTGTAGAAGAAGACAATAATCCTGCTTTTGTCGAAGCCATTGTGTGGGCATGCAAGCAACAGTTCATTGAACCTTTCAAACGCCTGGTAGAATGTCTCCTCGCTTTTCTGAGCAAAGTTCATGATCTGCCGCTTCAGTCCCTGTGTCCTGTGAATAGGAAAAAACTTCTTTAGAAATTCAGCCTGCAAATCAATCCATGTAGTAATAGAACGTGATGGCAATGCATTCAACCAATTTTTAGCTTTGTCTTTTAATGAAAATGGGAACAGTTTAAGATATACCGTGTCCTCGCTAGTTTTCCCATCAAAGCATGTCAAGCATACCTCCTCAAATCCTTTAATATGAAGATATGGATTTTCCTTGTCTAACCCATGAAAGGTGGGTAAGAGTTGGATCACCCCAGGTTTAAAATTGAAAGAATTTGCATCGTTAGGTAAAAAAAAGCATGAAGCAGTGCTAGTCCTAGTGGGTCTGAGTAAATCTTTTAAAGTCCTAGGCACTCTAGGTTGCACATTATTTTCGTTGTTGTTGCTAAAATTTTCATCCATATTATTATTAGCCATATCAAAACGTCGAGTCAACCTATGTGTCCTAGGAGTCCTATGCCACATAAACTAGCACAAATATCCTTTTTTTTAAATAAAAGCAAACAAAAGTTTATATACAATAAAGTGGAAAGATCTCACCGAAGGTCATCTGAATGAAGTAAACCGTAGTAACAAACCGTTCTCCCCGGCAACGGCGCCAAAAACTTGGTGGGACCAAAAAGGTGCTTCTCTCAAGCGCAAGAGTCCGTACAAGTAGTAAAATCTGGGAGTCCAGATGTCGAATCCTCGGGAGAAAATCTGTTGAAACCACAGCACAAATCAAACAGAAATCTGACGGAAAGAAACTAACCACTCTAATAATGAAAGTGATGATGGTGTGAAAGTGTGTCGTGAATACGTAATCAAAGCGAACAACGAAAGAGTCGTGTATGAAAATATATGAGAAACATGCACATGATATGGGTTCGTTAGGATCAGCGATTCGTGTATTTTGGTTGATTAAATATAACTCAACAAATCCTCCTTTTGGGAGCGATTCGTCGGAAAATACCCTTTTGGGGGTTCAAGCACAATATGAATAAAAACGTCGCTAAAACTATAGTTCTACGAATATGGTATGAAGCTCTCTTTTGGAGAGATCAAATCTCACCCTTGTGGAGTAATCATCAACGTATTCGCTTCTTTTGGAAGACGAAAAGAGGATTAAATAGCAAAAACATACAATTTTAGCGACTTTTACGATGAAGAACAACAATATTCAACCAATAATATCACGAATTACATCCCCTAACTACTCCATATCATGCACAAATAGGATTTAGCTACTCATCATGCAATAATAAACAACTTCCATAGCAAAATACATCAACTTTATAGCAAAATACGCTAGAAAACACCAAAATACGGGGTTTAAGTTAAAGAAAATATCACCAAATCTCCACTTTTAGACTCCAAACTCTCTGGAAAACTGAAGAACAGCCTCTGGAAATTTACAGAATTTTTCAGAGGGGAAAATCAGCTCCTAGGTGCTCCAATACGCCAATAATACACCCCAAAACCCTAAAATACGCTTAAATAATAAGTATTGCGGGTTTGGGGCGCTTAACGGGTTCAAAATTCGCGCCCGCTTCGCTTTTATACCCGATCCGCGAGCGGATCAATTTCTGGCCGTCGATCCATGCGGGATTGAACGTGGAGTCGACACGTGGCAAGGCTAGCGGATCCGATTTGCTGCGCGCCCGCATCCATTTCGCATCAGCTTACATCTGGATCGTTGGATCTCAGATCGGAGGGTGTAGAATCAGCCACGTGGCATGCTCCTGCTCATCTTCGCTTTCAACTTGCGGGGAGGATAACATCCGTTAGATCTAAATCCAACGCGCGTAAATAAGCCACGTCGCCCGCTCTCGCTTGCAAGTTCGTTTTCGAGTCGGAATTAACCCGGGCCGTCCGATGTGGATCGTACCGCTTGATTTGAATCCCGATCTCCGCTCCGACTTCTTTTAGATTGGGATGTTGCCGTCCGTTCGATCGAGATCGAACGAGTGAGCCTTAGCCGCGTACTCTCTTGTTTCTCTGTTGTTGGATTGAAGCGGGGCAGTTGGATGTTTGCCACGTGGACGTCGGAACTGCTTCCGCCTGATTATTTCGATTTTAATGGGGAATACTTCTGTCCGTTGGATAATCATCCAACGGTGGGGAATAGGCCGCGTCTTCCCATTTCTGGAGCGTCGGATAGAGGGAGCGCCGCTAGGATTCTGCCACGTGTCCCGCCCCGATGAGTTACACGTATATACTCCGTATTTTCCTCCGTATTTCGTGCGTATTTCTCCATTTAATTGGTATTCTGCATTCAAAAATACACAGTAATTAGCACAGGTCTCAAAAAATACAAATAAATAGTCGTTGGAATCGTGAGATCGAGACCAAGCTATGAAAAATATAAAAAGTGCAGAAATACTCCATTAATTGCTGTTTTGTAATCACATAGAGTGTTTTCTCTAATAAATAATTGTGTACAAAATACGTATGAGTTAGAGAACATTGTAGCATCACATGAGCACAAAATAGGGCTAAATAGGGGGTTAAATATGTAATATTGAACCCGAATCAACAACAAAGTCAACATGGTCAAGTAATCCACTCAAGCTTGCAAAGAATGATGACGTGGAGCCAAAAGCTTGAAGGTGGATAGTCAATGAATACAAAGCTCGATATGAAGATCAATAGCTTATCCAAGGACTAATGATATGCACAAGCTTCTCAAGACAAGTCAAGAGCTAATGAGGACACTAAGACTCTAAGATATTGTGTGAGTAATGGATCATATTTGTAAATTGTCTTAGAATTGTTAAGCCATTGCTTTGAAGCTTGCACACGCATAGAAAAGTATTTTTATCACTTTGAATAATATTTTTTATGTATAAAAATGTTTTGGAAATGATTTAAAATCATTTATAGTTAGTTTCATGTTCTTTTTGATAAATATCCATGTATAAGAAAAGTAGTCGACTCGCAATCCTATAGGAGTCAACTACTAGAGCTTGGCTACTCGAGCATAGGTTCGGACTATGCTACGTAATCAAATCCTAAGCTAGTAGTCGACTTCACGGTGTACAGAAGTTGACTCACTAGCCCACAATAGTCATATTTGACTTTCTCCTTGATTGATGCAAGGGTGTCGATTTGAAGTAGTTGGAGAGCGATTTTGGAGATCTGTTTAGTGCAGAAATTCTATTTATTTACAGAGGGATTGAATATGACTTTCATAATAATTATTGAAGAATTCTGAGCATTCTCTAAAGCAATTTCATAGTGTTTCAAAGCTCTCTAATCTCTCTTGTTTTCTCTCTTGACCAAATTTTCAATCTTTCAACGCTTTTAAGCCTAATTTTTCCTCGGCCATGGTATTATGAATCTCATCAGGCTTTATCTTAATCATTCTTAAGATCACAATCAAGTTTTTCTTTTGATCTCCACTGATTTACTTTTGTATTTTTATTGAAATCAAAAAGATTTTTCCTTAACCACATTTCACAATCACAAAGTGCTTTAACTCATTGGCTATAGGAAAGGGTGTAATAACTTCATCTTCGAAAGCGAAAAATGTAAGTGAAATCTACACAAAGGGTGTATTGGTAAGTTTTGTACTTGGTGATTGTACTTGGTGAAAACCCTCCTGAGTAAAGTCATCACTTGGTGATGTTAATGTTGTCGTATACACCCTCTTATTGGAGAATAGGCGCGGGTGTAAAAACCCTTGTACCGAGACAAGGTGTTGGGAAGCCCTCTAATTGAGGCAATGTAGTGGAACTTCAAGTGGTGCTTGGGATTGTACTAGCCCACGAGGGGGTGAACCGGTATACTTTTTGTGCGTTTACAATTGTCATTGTCTCTTGTCTCTATTATTCTCGATTACTTGCATTGTTATTGTTTATTTTCAATGTGTTCTAATCTCTGATTGCAGGTAATTGATTAAGTTGACTAAGTACTGATTTAGGGTAAATATTGCATATTTAACCCCTCATTTAGTATTATTGTGTGTGTGTATATATGACATGTATTTGGCTTCTAATATAAGCGTATTAAGAATATCAATAATTATTAGAACAATATCTTGATATATGTACAAAACATTATTATATTGAGTATCTCTCGCTTTTAGTATTTTTCATGTGTAAATCTCGGTCTCACGATTCCAACTGCTATTTATTCATATTTTTTCAAGATCTGTGCTAGTTTCTATGAATTTTTGACTGCAGAATACCATTTTAAATGAGTTATAAATGGCATGATTGTCTGCCAAAGTAATAGTAGTCTAAATTCATCCTGCCAAATTACATTTATCATATTGACTATTTGACAAAGTGCACACTCATTGCGGACATTTTTTATGTCCTCGACACCCATCCATCCACCAACCCCCCCCCAAAAAACCAACGGATGTAAGGTCCACAATATTTTAAAAAATGTCCAATAAAGACCGACTGTCCATCAAAACCACCCACCCACAGACTACAGTAGACAAGACATGCTTATCCCACAGAGACACCACAACTTCCGCTGGTAGCTTGGATCCTCTGCCAATATGTTGCTCGAATCAGATTACGGGTCCAATGGTTTAACTGAAAAAATCGCCACCAATGCAATTTCCACAAGTACGACAACAAATAAACGGAAGCTGACAGAGGACGTTGTCCATTTGATAGAGCATTCAACCGGAGATGATAAAAAGAAGTAACCGAAGGTCCATATATAATAATAATCAAACTTTTATTACGCTACCAGATAGCAGTCCAGTGCTTAAGCCACTTGAGAAGTCATTCGATTTGCACATTTTGTCATTTATCCATATTAAACCTAATTAGATATCTCTGGACACTTGAGGGTCTCTCTAGTTTCACTCCGTTGCTTTCCCTTTGAGCCGACTACTGCCTGGTGAAGCACTGCTTCCTCCCATCTCCAGAAGGTAGCAAACCATTGAGTCAACATCGTCTCCAAAGATGCTGTACGCCTCGATGACCTGTAGATAACTGAACCCCATAGACAAAAGCATCTGCATGCTGCTGCTAAGCACCGAGCTGAGTGGTTCCTTGTCCCTCTCCCCCTCCAACAGCGACACATTTTGTGACGTTCCTGTTCCTGCCGAACAAGGTTCAGCCCCGCAGTGTCAATGTAAACACACGAGATTTTGAATGCAAACATTTAGTTTGGGCTGCATATTGCAGCCTCACTTTCGCTCCTTTGCATCTCTCCCTTGTACTCAATTACACTGGTAAGATTCAACTACTCTACACTTACTTGCCCCAGATGAAGATGGTTCAGCTCTCGATGTGGACGACTCCATGAAGCCAAGCTGTTGCTTCACCTTGTCCCCGGCCAGATATTCTGCTCTTGAGGCCTCCATCACCATGCGCTCAATTTCCTTCTCTGTAAGCTCCAGGTCAGAGTAGAAACGCCCCTCAGCTAGAAGTGCCTGTTGTTTGGTAAAATCAGCACTAAAAAAGTATGAGATCATTGGTTTTAAAAGAATTGTCACATGTGATAATGACAGCAAGGTCTACAAGGCAATGAATTCTATAATTAGCTACTATTATTTTCAAAGTTCAAAAGTTCTCGAAAAGCGTTCATATGCCAACTGCACGTATACTACATTTTATGAAATAAATAGCGATCTGCTCAAAATTTATTAAGATACATGTATAAAGTAACAAGATTCATCTACATTTCTTATTCAAGAGAAAGCGAACTATATTACCTAAATACAAGGTCGATTTCGGTTTTGGACCCTTTTGAATTGAAGTTTTTGCCAGGATTTATTAGTTTCATAGTTTTGCTTGGACTTTCGGCTTCGGTTCTAATTCCTAAGAATATAAAATGCAAGTGTCCATAACCACTAGACATGTCCCTATTTTACAGCATATAGTGTGCCTAAACAGTATATACCATAAACATGTACGCTAAGTTGTGATTAAGTATGGCCTTAATTTACGAATCCTAAACTATCCATGGATTTACTAATAGTACCCCAAACTTTAGAAATTCAACAAAACACTTTGACCATTCAAAAATACCTCATTACCAGTTTTTTCATCAAAACTATCCTAAACTTTGCCATTGTTCACCAAAACCACCTCGAACTTTACAATTTTTTATAAAAATTATCTTAATATTTGAGTTGAATTTAGTACAACCACCTTAAACTTTTGAAAATTACGGGGGATTTTGGTGAATCTTCAAAGTTAAGAGGAGATTGGTGAAATGATTTAATGTAGAAAAGGTGGCACCTGATGTAATAGGTCAGGTGCCAAGAAACAAAAAGGTGGAAAGTACAAGTCCCACATGGGCTTGGGCTTGTACTCGTTGTGGGACCCACCTTTTTGTATCTTGGCACCTCAGGTGCCAGGCACCTGATCTACATGAAACTCTTGGTGAAATGTGAGGATATTAATATTAAATCCATGGATAATTTGGGATAGTTTTTGTAAATTAAGCCTTAATTAGGAGAACACAACTTATAATGCTCAACCAGTAATCTACAAAGGCAAACATGTACGGAACTCACACGCAGCCTCCTTTCTGTCCCATCTCCTGACATCTCTTTCTTCCCTTTACCCAGAAGTGAACTTCCTAGTTATTGAGTTTAAGTAGGTTACTAGCAAAGCTATGCAGAACAGACACTTCCCACTTCCCATTGTGAAATCGTGAAGCTTGATGTACCAGACATGCTTGTTGGGCACACATGTCGTGCATATTTTTATGATTTGTAGCAAGTCAGCATGTTGTCTCTATGCTGGTAAGGCTGCATCCGTTCAGTATAGTAGCATAGGTAAGTTAAAGTGAACCCCTAGCATCGTAATGGAAAATTTTGCAACAGATGTAAATACTTGAAATTGCAAAATTGCAGTCATGGAGTACAAGTGGTATCACTACAATTGTACATGAACATTTAACATATGTATTGTTAATAACATGTTGCACAGAGGCGGACATCCCGACATAACCACATGATATGGACACACTTAAGCAAATTCTAACAAGTATACACAAAATATAAGCATTGTGTCGATATGGGTGTCCAACACCCGAGCGTCGGACACAACTCTATGGTTCAAGTGTCTACGATGCCTAGTTCATGACAATGCCATGTAAACTTCTCGCTGATGAAACAGTAGGTTATCCACATCAAGGTTATCAAGAACGTGGGTCGCTTCGATACATGGTACGAAAATGGATGTACACGGAAGGCTACTTGGTGAAAAGATAGTACATTGGGGGCAGGCTTCATTAAATGCTTAGAAGGAATGAAAAAACATTTATTATGAAAGAGAAATAAATATTTGCAAAACTGACAAAAGAGTTCTTGTATTTCTATACACATTTTTGGGTAAAAATGTGTGTACATAATTTTGTATTCGGTAGCTAAGCAAAAGTGCATCTTGTCTTGGTAACAAAGTTCGTTTAGTTTAGTCTTCATTGCTATTAAAAATCAGGAATGTTGATTTTACCATTCCAAATTGCTAACATGTATAGAACCCTTAAATCTTTGAACCGACTCTAGAGGTTATAGGTGCAGGATTTTGAAGTTAAATTTTGGTTTTGATTTATGGGTTCACACGATGGAAATTGATTCATAGCAAAACAAAGTGAATTAGAAATGAAAAATCTTAGGGGTCAAATGGGTAACCCACAGGTTTGCAGTTCGGGTACGGGTAACATTCTCTTCACCCACAAATAAACAGGTCGTGTTTGGATCGTGTTCGGATCAAGGGTAAATATGTTGATCCGACAATGACAAGATCCGACCCATCTGCCACCTGTACCTCTTACAACATGTGGTGTACTAACAGCCTTTCACATCTCATTCCTCACCCAACTGCTTTGGCTAATACCTTAAGTGCAAACAAGTCTCAGTTCAGGCACACACTAAATCCAAGAACTTCCTTATAGAGAGCATGCCTAAACTGGAGTCAGCTTAGCAGATGAGATCCAAAGACCCTTTTCCATAACACTAAAATTATCTTTTAACAAAATCAGAGAGCAGGTCATACTGACGTTATCACAAAGACGATGAACATGAAAAGAGTATTAATGATGAAGAATCAATGAGAATAGAAACAAATGGCTCGCACGAAATAGTGTACTATAGAGGAAGTATCCTATACAGTCTATATAGCCCCCTGGCCCTGAACCGCCTTCCAAGTAAACAACAACTCTATATATGCCACATGTATACATGTATGTCTATGCCAAAAACTTAGCTCAAGTACATATATGAGGAAGGGGGGAAATGAACTTGTAATGGCCACCACCTATGGACCAGCTAGGCCCTTTGACTGCTTAAAAAGCCAATCTTATGAATGATGCACGATGTGAGACTCAGATTCTTCTCAGTTCCCGAAAGTTGGTGGCGCAGTACAAGAGCTCACAGGTCAAGGACACAAAATATCACACATTTATCACCAAACTACAGGGGCAATTTTGTTGAGCGAAGTTTCTAAAAGCAATTAGTAATTTGGTCCTTCTTTTACAGGGACACTGTTTCCATATTTGCTAAGTATAACTTGTAGATTTATCTTTTTCGAAATGTATATATCAGAGTCTACATCAATCTATTAGTAGCCAACACCCCCACCCCAAAAAAACCATGTTCCTTCTTCTTCTTAACTTTTGCCCGCAATGGGTGAATAATAGGAAGCATAAATAATGTAAGAATGTCTGTCATGCATCTGTCAAGTTATAATGTAAACATCAGGTGACTCTCATGTTACCAAAACAATTTATATGGAAGATGCAACATTGATGTTCATTTAATCAATGTGCACATAGTGCAAACACCATCTATCCGCATGCCATGTCTGTAAAACAATGCCATCTAAATGACACAATAATCATCCCTCCATCCCTCAAGTTTCAATCCATATATTCTTCTAATTGAGACAATAGTAATCCCCACCATGCTTCAATCCATGCATCTAATGGGAGCAATGCTCCTCTCCCCCAGCCTGCCCTTTTTCCCCATCCAAAATAAATAAATAAATAAAAGAAATAAAATTAAAAAAGACCATTTCAACTTTAGACAGATTATATGGCTAAACTTTTACAAGTGCACATGATTGCGAACACTAAAGAGGATTTCAAAATAGCTGGCTAGTATACATATGGTATGCTTGGAAACACCAAAGATGGCATCTACATTGGCACAACTTACATTGTCAATCTGCTTATCTTGCTGGGCTCTGATGGCAGCCTTCACTTGGTCCTTGTCAATATTTGTCTACAAAAGAAACAAACATAGGCTAAGAGTCATATGAGAGACAAAATATCAGCATAGCTTTTTAAGTCAGAGAACAGTCAAAAGTATGATCGACCAAATTCTTCAAGAAGGAAAGCATGCCCAAACTACTTTCCTTCCTATGGCATAACATTAGATGGACACGATGATCTCGTTACCAAATCACTGGAAGGTTGCCCCTTTAAGCACCACCAATGCATACACTTATTTTCAAGAGAAAGGGATAGGAAAGTTCTGAATTCCATATATGGTTCTGGATTATATAGGTATTCACACCGCTGGAAAAAAAGAAACTGCTTGAAAGAAAAGAAAATAAATTGATTTAACGAACTTACCCCTCGGAGACTACTAAATCCAAGACCCGCCCCAACGGTCACTCGGCGTGGGTCAACAAGTGAGTTATAGTGATTACCATGATGGTAACTTAACCTTATGGGAGGTGTGTCTGTATTGTAGCTTCCATGAAAGATGTTGATAGGTTCTGGAAATTGTTAAAACATAAGGTGAGTGTGTATCGTTTATTAGTAACTACTACGCAATAAATGACACATTAATCCCATGAACCTCACCAGTACTGTAACAATAAATATGAATGGGCCGATTGTACATCTCACAAAAAGCTTGGATCTCCACGTTGTTCCCATATACCTAAGCACCCAGTAGAATATGTGAAAAGTTCATAATACAATGGATATCATTTGATGTAACCATTCAATCCATCACAGCGACAGGTGATGTGTTCATTATACATATTCATGCAGTCATATGTCAATACATCTTTAATTTATCGTCATAAGAGATGGAATAATTATAATAATTCTTACAATGAAAATAGAAGCAATCAGAAAATGACAAAAAATATATAGCAAGCAAAGTAAGAAAACAGTAAAACTTGTATAAATTGAAACATGCTTCTTAAATATATATTTTTTATAAAACAGCAGTACATTTATCGCTATGAGTTAGCAAGCAGAGCAACAGTAAAACCTTATAAAATTTAAAACAGAATTCTTAAATAAATTACTTCTGAAACAGCAGTATCCTTGACATTTATAACTAGGTGTTTTGATAATTGTCCTTAAGTTCATGGTATCCATGATATTAAACAATAGGGGTTTTCGCATATCCGTCCCTTAAAGATGCGTATTTTGATATTTATCCCTTAAATATGGGTATTTTCTCTCAAGTCCCTCAAATTTTAAAGTGTAACCTTAATGGTCACTCTCTAATTTTCTGTTAAAATCTAACGGAATAGGGAAAATTCCATTAGAAGACGTTAGGGCTTTGGGGGATTTTGGTTTGGGGGGGGGGGGGGGGGGGGTCCGGGGGCTCACGGGGAGGAGAGGGATTTTGGTTGGACGGTGCTGCCTCCTCCTCCGCCCTCCTCGTTGATTTTTACACCGGGGGGGTTAAAACTAAACTGATTCTGTCAATTGATTTTTTTCGTCGTATCTGAAAAAAAGGAAACTTAGGTAAGTATTTTATTAACATATGTATCAAAAGAAGATATAATTTAGCTCTTTCATGCCTACTATAACTAGTTATTTGGGTTTTCTATTGGCTGCTTCAACTATAACCCCAGCTCTATTTATTGGTTTGAAAAAGATACGACTTATTTAAGAGGCATTGAATGAACAAATTCATAAAAAGAAATATTTCTCCTTCAAATATTCTACGGTTAATTCCCGCGTCAATTGTGAATTCTTGGTTATATTGGTAGGGGACGGTGCCGCCGCCGTCCCGTCCCTTTTTGGGGCAGAGGAGCACCGCCGCATCCCCCTCCTCATTTGAGGAGGAGGGGAAGGAGGCGGTGCTCCTCCGCCCCAAAAAGGGACGGGGCGGCGGAACCCTCCACCCAAAATTTGCCGCCGCTACCCAAAATTAGTTAGGGTATGTTTTTGAGTTGATTAATTGTTAATTAGTGCTTAATTATTAATTAATTAATTATAATCAGTATTTAGGCGTTAATTAAGCTAAGTTTGGTTAACTCTTTAACGAAATATAGGATGGAGGTGCTCTTTAGGTTAAAGTTTAATATCTAAGGGACTTGAGAGCAAACACGCATATTTAAGAGATATTTATCAAAATATGCATCTTTTAAGGGACGGATATACGAAAAACCCATATGGATAAGGTTCAGTATCATGTTTCTAGAAGTATTAGAAGTATGAAAGTATGAAACTATTTTGGATAAATTTAAGACCCCCTGTGTATGTAACAAGCAACAATAGGAGAATATGCATAACATGTGTGTCAATGTGTCATAGACTAAACATGGCTTACCAACATGTGAAATTATACAGTGTAAAAAATTCAGCTTCAATGATTCAAACAGTATATATCTAGTGGGTTCACTATCATGGGAGTACAAAATTTAATTTATTTGCAGAGAGAGGGAGAGGCGTATGTGTATGAGAGCAGGCACGTGCTAATGCAAGATGAAGTACCAAGGGTACGCTGATGTGGTTCAAACCATACCAAAACACCAAAAATTACTGTTGCCTGAAGAAAATACCGCATTCGCCTTATTATATTTATGATTCATACTTTTGTTAAGTCAAATTGACAACTCACTTCAAGAATTTAAAAAGGAAACAAAAAACCAACAGAAGTACCTTGTCACGCCTTTTCCTCTTACAATAAGATGTAAAGGAAACAAAAAACCAACAGAAGTACCTTGTCACGCCTTTTCCTCTTACAATAAGATGTAAAGCCTTCAGTTATGAATTGAGAAAAATGATCCCTCTCCCGTTCCTGGATACAAAAAAAAAATTAATGGCTGCCACTGTGCCTACAACTCAGGCATTAGAACAAAACAAGCTATTCCCAAGCACGCATGGTTATAGAACATCAATCGTGAGATTAAGCTTAAGATAACTTGAGAAGACTGACGTCAAAGAAAAAAAAAGCAACGAAAAAAGAAATAAATAGATAGTCTAAGGAAAAATAACAGAACATAATGTTCTAAGAAGATCATTACTGGATTAAAACTTTAAAAGTAAACTAAGTGCTTAATTGGAGTCCCTCTTGGATAACACTGTTAAAGGAATGCAGCTCCAAGATGTCCGCGTATGTCATAGTTAATGAGCGTATATTAGCCTGAAGCTTGGTCTGTATGAGTCATTGAATGAGCTGGAGTGAGCTTCCAACAGGCCCAAGCCAACATTCTACATTGGCAGTTGGCAACATTAAAAGATGGCCCAATGGCTATAGTTTCAATAGGAGCAAAGTTTTTGTTCTTCTGTCTTATTTTATGGATTAGATTCCTTTCTTGAAACCAATGACTGACAATGTGCAGGATCTGGTCTATTTCTATGAATAAATCACATGACTCTCCAGGGAGTAATGGAGGAATCTTACCTTGCACCAAGGCATGCCCACACTTGAAAGTGCAAATGTGTGCACGTGTGCACGTGTGCGTACATCTCTGTGGTTTTGTGTGTGTGTGTAAAAGATATGCTCAAACCCATATAAGCTGTTCCAGGTCCAGGCTTGCTCATGCTTGTCTGAAGTTTCAAGGCAGCTTTAAAATTTACAATTATGTCAAGCTTGTGTCCCTTCGTTATAACCAATCCTGAGCTGTGCCTGAGCTTCCTGAGCCCAACCATATGTTCTTGGAAATCCGATGGACCAGGAATAATGAATCAAAGATCACACTATATCATAAACACGTCGGATATATCGACATGTCCTCTTCTATAACCATGTATTAACTCATTTTCTAAGATAATTTTGGTAACTTCTTGTGAGACTGAGGCTGAGCATGATCCCCGGTGATGAACTGTTGTAGTTTCAGAACACAGCCAGAAGACCGCGTCAATGCATGAGTATTGATGCACTTACCTCTGAACGCAAATATGACCAACAGAACATTGAATGACACCATAATAAAACTTTGGTGCTAAGGATAAAGTTAGCAAAATCTGAACATTGAATGACTACTCTGTCCCATGGGGACCTTAACCTTAATATTTACATATGTGACCCGAGCCACACATGAAACTGATAGTGGTCTAAAACACAAGAAAACAATGTTAATCAAATGTCGTTATATGTATCTATGCATCCATCCACACAACACATGAAAGGAAACGGGCCATGCACGCATGAAATGGAACATGCTACTCAAGGTTTGACCTCCAATACCTAAATGGATAAAAGGTAAGGTCAGATAACTCGGTTGTAGTTTTGATTTCGGTCCCCTAAAAATATTTTAGTTTCAACAAGCTTCGATAATTTTGTTAGTTTCGCTTTTGATTTCGATTTCGATTTCATTCATGATTTACATGTGTATATTTGTATGCTTGTGATTGGTAATTTTACTAGAACATTTATACACAAGTGAAAAAGTAGATGGTTTTCTTGTGAAGTTGGTTTTGGTCTTCTCTATTGTCATATGCTGCTTTTGACGCTGTCATCAACCATCTCCTCTATCATCTTCACATCCGCAACATTTGTCGTCGTCACCTGTCAATCACCACCACTTCGATGCAGGTGGTAGGGCTATGTTTTAATTGGAAGCGGGGTTGACCCGACCCCCTGCTAATTAAAACCTAACTGTACCATCTCCCCCCCCCAAGTCGAGAATTCTCTCGACTGACAGACACATGCCAGTGGTAAGTGGAGGTAACTGCATCTGCATGGATCGACGCTAACGAACATCTTCCAGATCGATAGTAGCGGTAACATCAAACCTTGTCGGTAAGTATCAAAGACTAAATCTTTTCTATTTGAATCCTGAAATTATGTGTTTATAATTTTTTTTCATTAACCAAGCTGTGATCTTTATAATAAAGCTTTATGATTTGATTTGTTTACTTTTTTGGGTGTTGAAGAAGAAGAATTGTTCTTATTAATTTTGATGGACAAACCTTGGCTTATTTATAAATACAATGTTAGCCCTTCCGACCACTCATTACATCTTTCCTAACCACTCATTACATTATGTAGTCTAACACTCCCCTCAAGCTGGCGTATAAATATCATATATACTCATCTTGTTAGTTGTTATAAATAAACTAAATATGAGCACCCCAAATGGTTTGGTAAACAAATTCACTAAAAAGGTTCATTGATAATACATATAAAATCTGCATAACCTTTTTTTACCACCTTCTCCTAGACCATAAAACAATCAACCACAATATGTTTTGTATGCTAATGCGAAACAGAATTTTCTGCAAAGTGGATGGTCATCTTTTACCCTAATATAATGGCATTGGAAGAAGAAATGTGATCTGATGCTCTATTATCATATCTTTGATTCAAGTCAACTCATATATGATATTCACTATAGCTTGAAATTTAGACTCCGCACTAGACCGTGAAACCACCGATTGTTTCTTACTTTTCCACATCACAAGATGTCCTTCAATAAATACACAACATGTA
This sequence comes from Scilla litardierei, assembly GCA_030789695.1. Lineage (NCBI taxonomy): Eukaryota > Viridiplantae > Streptophyta > Magnoliopsida > Asparagales > Asparagaceae > Scilla > Scilla litardierei. The sequence continues at coordinate 166,013,393 of CM061140.1, read as the reverse complement.
ATAGACATCCTGTCAATAGGCGACCCTACCCAATCAACATCAGAGAAGACATCTACAATATGATTACCATGATTTAAATACAGAAGTTCTTTTCTTGGTGCACCCATCAGTAAGCTTTCTACCCAAAGAATAGCAGTCTAATGGTTTGTATGTTAATATGAACTGATTCACCAACTCGACACGTGATATCTCCAACTCAACACGTGATAACAGGTCGAGTCACGGTGAGATAGTTGAGCTTTTTCTTGCACATCTCTTGTATTTTTTTGGGATCATCCAGTGGATCACCTGATCTGGTAGTAAATTTAAGTTTTGATCCATATGAGAACTGACCGAACGTCATCCCGATAATCCCGGTAATCCTATCTTCGTAAGAATATCACGTACATAACATACTGCCCTTAAATGATCTTAGCCACATCTATCTCTCTCACGTTCTTTCCCGATTCTCTCGACTGAGGGGCGCATGCCAACGGTGAGCGGAGGCAACTGCACCAGCATGGATCGATGCCAACAATAACGTTATAGCATCTTCCAGATCGATGTCGGCGGTAGCCTCAAACCTTGTCAGTAAGTATCAAAGACTCAATCTTTTATATTTGAATTCCAAAATTATGAGTTTTTAATTTTTTTTCCATTAACCAAGCCGTGATCTTTATAAAAAAGCTTAATGATGTGATTTTTTTACTTTTTATGAGTGTTGAAGAAGAAGAATTGTTCTTATACATTTTGATGGACAAAGCTTAGCTTACTCAAATACAATGTTAGCCATTCCACTCATTACATCTTTCCTAACCACTCATTACATTATGTACTCTTAACACTACTCATCAAGCTGACGTATAAATATCATTCATGTTCATCTTGTTACAAATAAACTAAAAAACCAAATAAGAGAATCACAATTGATTTGGCAAACAGATTCACTAACAGATTCATTGATAATGCATGTAAAATCTGCATAATCTTTTTATTTACCACCTTCTCCTAGACCATATACCAATCAACCACAATATGTTTCATACGCTAATGCGAAACAGGATTTTCCGCAATGTGGATGGCCATCTTTATCCTAATGTAATTGCATTTGAAGAAGAAAAGTGAACTGAGACTCTATTATCATATCTTTGATTCATGTCAACTCCTATGATATTCACCATAGCTTGAAATTTAGACTCGCACCAGATCGTGAAACTACCGATTGTTTTTTAACTTTTCCACATCACAAGACTCCCTCCAATAAATACACAATAACATGTACTAAAACATCATGTCAATAGGCAACCCTACCCAATCAATGTCAGAGGAGGCATCTACTTCATGGTGATCATGATTTATATACAAAAGTTCTTTTCTAGGTGCACCCATCAGAAAGCTAACTACCCAAAGTATAGCCGTCTAATGGTCTGTATGTAGAGCTAATATGAACCGATTCACTGACTCAACACATGATATCAGGTCGAGTCACGATGAGACAGTTGAGCTTTTTCTTACAAGTCTCTTGTATTGTTCGGGATCATCAAGTGGTTCGCCTGATCTGGTAGTAATTTTAAGTTTTGATCCATATGAAAACTGACTGATCGGCATCCCGATAATCCTATCTTCGTAAGAATATCACGTACATATTTCCTTTGAAACAACATATGCCTTTAAATGATCTAGCTACATCTATCCGAAAAAAATAGCACAACTGCCCGAGATCATTAGTCTGTAAACATCTTTGCAGGTGTGCTTTCAGAGCTCCAATTCTCTCAACATCCCTGATGATCGTTATATCATTGACATGGATCACTAGTAATATGTCTCCTCTGATGCACTTGAAAGAATACCAAGTAATCTTTCTTTACTATTTGCACTTGAAAGAATACTACGCAAACCTGCCAAACTATTGCTTCATGCTAAACAACGAGTGCTTCAACTGACAAACTTTCCAAGACTTCCACTGAGCAACAAACAATGATGGTTGCTTCGTATAAACATCTTCACTAAGAACACCTTCAAATATATTATATACATCCATATATGGACCAATGATAGGTTGCAACAAGTAAAATGAGAAGACGAACTCGGGTTAATTTTGTTACTGAGAGAAAGCATCCAAATAATTAACATTATAGACACATGAATAGTCTATTACAACCGGTCTAGCTTTCAACATGACCTATGTTCCATCAGGATTGAGCTTCACTGTAAAGATCCATTTACACCCTACAGTGACAAACTTACCAGGAGGCAGGTGAACCAAATCACAAGTTTCTTTTCCTTCCATGCTTGCATTTTCTCTTTCATCGCTATTTACCAGCATGGATGTGTAAGAGCTTCAGATAAGGACTTAGGAACTGGATTAATATCAAGGGAAGATAAAGAAGCACGTACCCAGAAAAATATATGCAAATGATACAGATTTATGTAATGGATAAGCAATACGGTTACAAGTATCTTTGCGAAGAGCAATAAGGATATCAAGATCAGGTTAAGTAGATGACTCACCCATGAATGAAGATGTAGGAATATGTAAGGTAGGAATCGGCATGGCATCAAATACTAGCATAGAAGCATGAGTCTTAGGAATATGGTATACAATTATGTTACTTGATCATGATACATACTGATCTCTAACATATCTAAAGCGTTAGGTTCTACAATTGCCGTAATGTGAGTATCTAATAAGAAAGGAACTCATCAGACTTATCAATAGAAATACTCTCATTATGTTTGTCAGAGAAATATAGCTAAATCAAGAAAAATGATATCTGCAAATATTATTTACTATCTGATTTTGAGATAGAAACATTTAAAACCTTTTTTATGTGTGTGAATAACCAAGGAAAATATATTTAAGTGTCTACAGATTAAGTTTTGACCTATTAGGTCATAAATCATGTACAAAGCATGCACATCCAAAACTACACGAAGTAAGAGGAAATAAAAGAACATCAGGAAACAATAATGAATATAAAATTTTATTACTAAACACTTATGATGACATTTTATTAATGTAAGGGCCCCTGGCTATGGATGGGATACTTAAAAACTAGATAAGCTCACAACAAATGATTCTCAATAGAAATAAGATGCAACAGAATAATATAATGAGAATTAAAACCCAAGTATAGAAATGCAAACCAATCACAACCCCAGGGTAATTATATTGGTTCGGTCAATTCCCGACCTACATCCAGTCTCCAAGCAAATCCCACTTAGCCTTCCAATATAACTTGTAAACCCGTAAAAATAGTACAAACCCGCACCTTGGCAAACATAGTTGCCAATTGCAAAACCCATCTCAACACCTTGAGATTTAAACCCTCTTGAAACGAGAGTAACACCACCTCTTAACACCGATGCTAACTTTGAGAGCAATACTACGTCAATCCTTGAGCCTTGAAGATGAAGCTCTTGTATAAGGGAAATAGATATAGGATTTTAGCTCTTGGAAGAATAGAAACTACGCTCAAAGAAGATTGAAGATGCGAACCCGAGCACAATGGGCAATATGGGATTATCTTTTTTTTCTTCTTTCTTTTCATATATTTTCTTGTATATTTCCTGATATGAAAACCCCTGAATTAATCCTGATTTATAGACATGAAATCCTATAAAGAGAATCCCTAAAATATCCTTAAAACGTCTAGAAAATGACTAGTTGCATAACCCCGTTTTGTACAACGGTTGATTAATTGACTAAAGTTCATCTAGTACTCGATGATTAATTGACTAAAGTTCATCTATTAGTCGACTAATGACCATTAGTCGACTAATTGGATTGTCGTGATTAGTCAACTAATTGAATTGCCATGGTCGACTAATTTGCAAGCTAGAAATCTCGGCTAGTTTTTTCCCAGGTAACTAGTACTTCTTCTCTGGTCAACTAACCAGTCATGTCAGGGATGAGTATAAATCTATGTTATATATTAGTCGACTGATGAACTATTAGTCGACTAGTAGAACAACATTAGTCGACTAACCTGACATGCAATACCAAGTCTATTTCCAGATATCTATTAATCGACTAAGATATCTATATTGGTTGACTAATGTTGAAATAAATGCATAGACTAAGTATGAAACCTACATGGATTTGATATGAATAACTTTCCTATTAATTCTAAGTTATTTCTTAGGATTTTATGAGTGTGTGAGTGTTCAAGGCCTTAACATAAATACATCAATATACATATTTTGTATTCATTATCTCGATTGATGTAGACATGAGTCCATCAACTTGGTATATGTGTCTTCAAGTCATCTTGTTGCCTTGGTTTGTCACATCGTCATGTCATCTATCAATCTTACATTGTGATCTTGCTTTGATATCCATGCTTGAGCAATCTACACTTGGTGTTTGATCTTTATTTTTTATTGATGCTTTCGACCTTTGTTAATGCCGTCTTAAACAACTACACAAATATTATTTGTGAAAGCATTATGTTTGTTCATCATCAAAACATGTATTAAAGAATCCAATATCCAACAGTTAATTACGTGACATATAGTGAGAACATCATCAGCCTAAATGTTTAGGAACGTTGTGATGAATTAACAATGTGTGACTTCAAGTACATGCATATTTTTTCGTTCTGTTATTCCATTTTGTTTCGGTGTAAATGAACAAGATTGTTGATGTGTGTACAAGATTATGTTATAAACTCGGTAAAAGTAAAAGTAAAGTATTCATTAGTAATATCATTACGCAAAATACACAGATAAACCAATTTGGAATCCCAAGCATAAAACTCTGAAAGATTTTTAAAAACTTCAGATCTTTTTAAAAAGCCAAGTAACTCAAAAAATCAAAAAATGTTATAAAATATCTGAAACTACATTTTGATTGTACAGGACATAGCCCACACGATCTATTAAACCCTTTTAATACCTTTAGGAGATAAGACACGTGATGGTGATTTCCTTTCTAATGAGACCTACGTTTTGTACTCGACAAATAATTTAACAGAGAAACTAACAATTTTAAATTATTGAGATAAAGGTGTCTAAACCGATTGTGAATGTCAATTGGAGAAATGATACCAGGTAATGCAACTGAGCCATGAAAACCATCAAGATGATTATAATCTACGAGACTCCCACACTGTGCCAATCATCTTCACCATTCTGAACTTATGAAAGACGCAATGGATAGGAAAGGTTACTGAACAATTTGATAGTTTTGTAATCTGAATGAAAAATCAGGTAAATAATAAATAAATGATATAGACGGGTTAGGTTTTACACGTGCAATGCCAACATCATAAACTAAAGAAACAGATCTATTTACCAAAGTGACATTATCTAAGGAAGAACTAAATTCAAAAGGCTAAATGCTGTTAGGATTACCAATCATATGATGGTATGCTTTTGAATCTATTACCATGTTACAAAACGATAAGGAAACGAAAACAGTGAAAACCAATTTTGGCAAATGTAGCTGTAGAGATTAAAGAAGAAGAAAACATTGAAATTTGAAATTTCTAGAACGTTAGCCATTTATGATACTCATTGGATAAAACCATTCATGTATCTGAACCTGACTACTCCACAGAGGTAATATGTGTGTTCTGACTACGGACCTGATATCTATTCTATAACTCCCAACATGAATGTTTTGTATGCCCTACCTTCCTACAGTAAGGGTGTGATCTGATGTCACTATCAGATAGGCTCCCACGACCTTAATCCACCAAGGCCATCATAACCCACTCCAATTGGGGCTCGTCTACAGCCCCTGCCACGAGTTGCTCTATCACATGATCAGCAGTTTGGTATTGTTTCTCCATTACACCTATCATGGAAGGATCATCTGGGAATATTCCCTGAAGTAGGCAAAAGTCTTCGACATGAAATTGATCGTTGATTGTTGAACTCCGTATCACATGCGGCTGTGCAGATGCATAAACCAGTGATAAAGCTCCAAGGAACCCAAGCATGAATATTTGTTACCATTTCTTATTCATCTTCTTTACATCAACACTCGCTAAGAACAAGTTTTTTACGTCTTCTCACAATCATTTGTCGTCGTCATAAATTTATGCAAGAGTAAAATGCTTCTGGCTATTTTGAACTCATGTAACACTGATAAGCTCGATCAGGTTGTGTCCCAAAATAGAACTCTCTCGGATACTTTCATAATTCTTTAACTACCGTCATAAGCAGAACCATGTCATGCACGTAACTTCATGTTATTCATTATCTGACTGGAAAAGCATGCATCACGTATCCATTCTACGATCTCTGCGTTTGAAGGGTCTCTGCAAGATGAATATCTTTTCATCTACTGATAATGTAGTTATCGAGAAGTCTTCGACATTGTAAGAAATTGACACCACCTGTTAGTAGCTTTCGATCAATGATCTTCCCAAATACCAACTCTTGGACCATATGTTTAACCTTGGACTTCATCTCTCCAGCAATATCTAATCAAACAACCATCTAAACCTAACAAGAAAGATCATGGCCCCTACCTATAATCCTTCTTTGAGGCCCTACATTTACACCTTACACGGCCAATCCTTTCCTAGGATCCAACCACCACATTCAAGCCAACGGATAATCTCGTAGGATCTAAAATACATTTCAAATAGAAAAATACATGATAAAGAGCCTAATCAAACAACGATTTCTTCTGTTTTTTGTTTTTTCTACAATATATTCTGTAGTATATTTATAGTATACATCATTATTTTCTATTTTTAAATCAAAATTTTACAATGCCAACAGAATTTTAAATAAGGAAAAGGGAAGCTGAGATAAGGAACGAAAGAGAAATTATAATGTGAACATGAAAAAATGAAGATGTGATCTGATGAGTCGATGAGTCGTCGAGTGGTGGTGGCATCATTGTCAAGTGGTGGCGTCATCACGGCAACGGTAACAAGTAGTGGCAACATCAGGACAACGGTAACAATGTGATCTGAAATGCGGCAGCAATAATGTGATGATGATGACATTATTGCCGACAAGTGGTGGCGGCAATAATGTGATCTGATATGATGATGAGCGATGTCGTCGTCATCATTGGCAGCAAACACTGAGGCGTCATCATCAAGTGGTGGCGATTTGTTTTGATGATTAGAGTTTGGGTCGGGTGAAGATAGGAAATAAAGGAAGATGAACAGTGTTATCTTTCCCTCTTTTGGTGGAAGATTAATGTTGAGATATTTGAGGCTCTGATATGATACCATGTTGAAGAAGAAAAATTGTTTAAAACGAAGATTTTCTTATTCATTTTAGTGGATAAATCTCAGCTTACTTATAGACACACGGTCCACTATCATTACATCTACTTTCCTAATCATTCTCATTATTACATCTTCCCAACCACTCTCATTACACCTCTCATAACCACTCTCGTTACATTATGTACTCTAACAATGAAAAAGCTTCTTTTTTATTCATTTTTTACAACAGAAAATTTGTAACTTTGATGATTATTTTTCTTCACACAAACAATTAACCGTATCTCTTTAAACATTAAACACTTTGATTCCTTGTTTTTCTTTTTTCTTCTTTGGTTCTTGTTCTTAGCTTCGGTCAAATCTGAGGAGACTAACAAACAACTAGCAAAAGTGAATGACATTGTTTGCCTTCGGCCAAGAATTGACGAAACCGAGTTTTGGTGATAGTTTCAGATCGCCTCACTTCGAAATCGGAACAAAACGATCAAATCAACTAAAACCTTGAACCATGATAAAAAGAGCACATCTCCTCTTCCCCTCATCTTCCCCAGTTTCTCCTTCAATTGCATCAAAGTCCCTTTGCACATAATGCAGCCAAAAGGCTATCCACTACCTGCTTTTGTTTATTTTGCATTTCCCCGTCTTATACAATAACAAATAAAAAAAGGCTATCCACTCCCTGCTTTTCTTTAACTGTACAATTTGCACGACTTAAGCCTTTTACTTATAAGCCCTATAAATAAATAATGAATATGAATATGAACAATCTCAATGCTGTATACATGCATATCATGTGCCAAAAAGTGTGGTAAAAATAAAAAAACCCTCTTCAAAGTATATGACGGCACCTATATACAGCATTGTATTGTCCAAATGCAATAAAAACAAATATTCCATTCAAAAAGCAATATTGTTTGGTTTTTTCAGTTAAATGACTATACAGATGAAAATAATACCATGTAATCAATGCACATTTGCCTAGCCATGTCATATGCTTCAGGATCACCATAAACTTGATCTGCGACAGCACGAAACAGACAATTTCCATCCTCCAGCATTCGTTTAACCTCTAATCCCTTTGTTCGTCTGATCTCATTCTCAAACATATGTTCCCTCTCCTGAAAATAAGTAAAATATATTTTAAAAATTTACAATTGCACAAAAATCTAAACGTCAAACTTTGTTATGATCAACTGGCTGAATAGTAATAGGATCTTAACCTGTTTAAATAACACGGAAAATGACACATTTTGCCTAATAATTAACCATCTGCACGTGATTATAAACATAGTATCATTTGTCACTCCGACGAAAACGATGGTAACTTGTTGAAGGAAAAAGGAAATCGAACGATGGATGAATGGATGAACACATGCATGCCTCAACAGCGACATGAAATCAACATGTAAATCTTGTAGCAACATTACTCAAGCTTTTAAAAGTTCACATGGAAGGTTGGGACATGTAAAAAAGAATTTGGACGGATAGCAATGATACGACACCATTTTACCGAGCATAACATTTTCAAGTGGTAAACTTTATAAAGAATAATAAAAGAACTAACTGCTAAATCTCATAAGGAGTAAATGAGAACTGGATGGCCAATATATAAGCCTCATTGCTGTAAGTATGATAACTTCTTCGAGAATTTTCAGAGTGCATCATAAATTTAAAATCTCATGTGTGTGTATGTCAAAAGTTAAGATGCCCCAACAATTATTGTGATTACACCGCCCTTACCAAGAAAAGAAACCGTATGTAGTAAAAAAGAATCACAAACAAATGTTTCCAGCACATAGATTATAGAGTTTTAAAATCACTAGTCATACATATAAAAGCACCCCCAAGAAGGTAAGAACTATAAATGATCTTGTCAGACCGAGACATCGGCCCTTCCATATACCAAGTTGCAAAAAACATAGAATTTAGCCGGTCACCAAAACAGATGTACACAATTCTTCTCATTTTAGTTTCAACTAATAATATCATCTAGTAGAAATGTCAGTTTACTATGCTATTGCGAGAGGTTGCTTCACTATCGAAACTAGCCATATTCTGATCAAGCTGAGGCTTAATAGCAAAGCGTTTTGTGCTTGTGAGCAACCATGTTCATGTGCCAAAATATAAAGTATATGTATAAACTTGTGGGCTATTTAACTGGTTCTACTCAATAAACATTCCATCTGTTAGGATTTGACTCATAATCTAATTCGAATCCCAATTGATTTAGGGTTTCTTTTATTGGATTTTTCTTTTGTATGAGTCCTACGTTGGTCAGAAGTATGGGTTTAAATAGTATTATAAGTACTTATTTGATTTGATGTAGGAATCTTTGGTTTAGTATACTAAGGAGTCTTAGATTTTATTATGGCAATTAATTTGTGAGAATTTGTGACAATTTCATTGGGGTGTTTTTTTAATATTCATGTATTTTGATTCAAAGAGTGGTGAAATAAAATTAACAAAAATTCTTTTCCCAAATTTGATACTTAGTTTTTCATCTGGGATTTTCCTATGTTGAAGCAAACTAGTATCCAAGCTGAGATGATGGATCCATGTTCAAGTTTATGCGATTCAAATGGCAATGGTGCAGAGCTACTGATGAAGAAAGGCAGCAAGATAAAGAGGGAAAAAAGAATAAATTGCTGAGAAATTAGATCAACTGCTGGTTGTTGGTGATTTGATAAGCTTGGTTTTATGTTTGATGCTAAATTATTATTTGCATAATGGATATGAATCATATGATCGAGTTGAAAGATAACATCGCAAATGAAGTTACCTTTTGAGAACTAGTAAACGACAAACAACCTTCTAAGTACTAGTTGACAACAAAACAAGAAAGATGTCTTGTGATGAGGTGCTGTAACCACAAAGAAAGAAAGATGTGTGATGACTTCTGAGGTGCTAATGAAGACTTGCATCAAAACATATTGTAAGAAGAGTTGGTTTAAGGTATAGCAACTTCCACTCATAGCTACTAATGGATCTTTGAAGCTCCCAAAATAGACAATGTGAGTTGGAGACATCCTTTGTCCAATGAGATGATTGATTTTGGGCCAAGAAGGGTAGTTAGGATTTGACTTAAAAACTAATGTGTCCTAATTGAGTTTGGTTTTCTTTTCTTGAGATTTGACTCAAAATCTAAAGACGGCTAATTAAGTTTTTTTCTTGGATATTTTTTGTATGAGTCCAATGTTAAAAATCTAGCTTCCATTAGAATTATGAGTATTTATTTATTTTTTAAAGAAAAAGGATGGAAAATTACGAGTAATGTTATGGAAAGTTGTTAGGTTTGAGATGTTGGTGGCAAACTTGTAATTTTGGGTAATTTTGAGCTTTAGGGTCATTTTTGTAATTCTGTACAAATCTATCCATTATATATAGGAGGAGAGGTTAGGGCTTTGGTTCTCATGTTGAATTTGGAAAAGATTATTGAAAAGAGAATAACAGTAGATCCCATTAGGTTAGCAGGAGAGTTCGGCTTCCTCTCGAATTGAAACTTGATAGAGCAGTTTCCTCTCGAAAGTAACCAACATATCTTGTATTCCTCTTCGTATTTATAAAAATCTGATTCTTACCATCAAAACCCCTAAATGTTCCTATCAAATTGGTATCAGAGCACCAATCTTGGAATCAATGGTGGAGAAAAAGATGGATGCTTGGGAGGAGTTGAAATCCATGGTGAAGCAAATGAAGGAGGAGCTAAAGGAGATCTTCCACCCTCTTAAAGAGACTACAAAGCCAGATCTAAAGAAAAACGAAGTTAGCGGCGCAGATCTGGGGCCAAAGACAACGTCTTTCGACAAGAGCAAGGAAATAGTTGACGTCTTTGAGAAAAAACAACCACCGACGTCAGATCTAATCAACGATGACTACTATGACATCGATCTATGACACCAGTGCCCTCGGGAAGAAGTGGCAAGGGACGACAACCCCTTAATTCATCGCCAAGGACACCACAACCCCTTGGCAGCTTGTTGGGGGGCCTTTGGCCCAAAGGCGGGGCATTGGGGTGCCAAAAGCAACGGGACGGACCGCCGAGTCCCTGGCAAGACTTAGACGGGCCACACTGGGGCACGCGAGCTCATGGGCGGCCTTCCAATGAGCCCGCAGTCTCCGAGTTACAGACGGAGGCCTTCCTAGGCCTCGGTGACAACACTTTCGGCACAAGTGACCTTCAGGCAGGCTCGATGATCGCAGTGGCTGGGCTTTGCAGAGGACATTGAAGACTTTGGATGGCCCTACGACAACAAAGGAAACAGACAAGGCTTCGACAGAGCCAAAAAAGACCCACGAGAAGGTGATAGCCGTTTCGAGAGTAACGACAATGACGACGAAGGTATTTCGAGCTTTGACCCAGAGGGGACGAGCACTATCACTCGAAGCAGCGTAGCTTACGGACTTCATGCACCAACTTGAGGACAAAAGTTTCTTTGGGAATGAAGTAATGTTAGATTTGAGACGTGGGTGGCAAACTTGCATTTTTGGGGATTTTAGGGCTTTAGGGACATTTTGATCATTTTGGGCAAATCAATACATTATATATACGAGGAGTTAGGGCTTCAGTTCTCATGTTGAATTTGGAAGAAGAATAAAATAAATTAGGAGTAGACTAGAGTAGATCTTGGGAGGAGTTAGGCTTTATCTTGAATCAAAGCTAGGAGGGCAGTCCTCTCAAATTGAGACTGCATATCCTTTATATTTCTCTATTCATCTATAAAAATCTAATTTTTATTCCCCAACCCCCTAAAAGTTCATATCAAAAGTTATTACAAGAAAAGGCAATACCTTGACTGGGCTTAAGCAACAATAATGAAAAGCCCCAACAGAAGTAGAAAAATAGGAACAAAAAGCATATCAATCGAGAATCAAAAGAAAAAAAGTAAGAAATGAATGAAATTTACTCAAGTCTTTTTGATGATTAATACTATTGATTTATTTAATTGATATCAATACTTCAATATAAGAAGATGATTCATAAAATATAGCATGTTTAAAATCTTGAAACGGTGCTAAAGCACTCCAAAAGTGAAAAGGATAAGGGGGCTTAAGCGGAACTTTATTGGACATTTTACAACAACGATTAAGAGTGTTTATTTATTCTGTTGTCGGAGTCTCTAGTTTAGTATAAAGCAGTGTTTTAAATTTTATTATGGCAACGATTAAGAGAATTTGTAATAATTTCTTTAGGTATTTTTTAGAGTTTGATATATTTTTTGAGAGATTTGCATGTTTTAATTCCATGGGTGAAGAAAAAAATTAAAAAAAAAATTCTTCGTTGAAAATTTGTACTTTGTTTTCTTCTTCAAATTTTCCTTTGTCGTAACATCACCTTCCCAAACGCCCAACTAGTTTAGCGCAATTAGAATACTGGAGCTTCCATTTCACATTGTTAAAAACCTAGAGTAAAGTTCATATACTTTTAATCGATATGTAGGGAAATAAAAAAGTTTAATAAATAAGACTGTGTATGGTTCCTTCTTATTATAGCAAGCTTACAACCCATCCATGCGAATGAATACCATAGAAATGATACCAATGCCTAACCGTGTGGTTGATGTACAGGCATGTGCTGTGTTTACCATTCAAGGCTTTGGCACAAAACTGGGCACTCTTGATTCAATATGTCAATAACATAAAGTGTCATTTATATCTATAGTTAATATATGTGAATAGAGGAGAACTATTAGCACCATAACATGAAGAGAGTCATGCAAGCTCACTCAATCTTTATAGGTGAAAGAGAACCAAGCATGGACTGCGAATAAAATTTAATATAAAAGCATAAGACTATAAACTAAATTGTTTCATCATACTAATCGTACACAACTCTTTCAATTTTAATTAGGCATGTTTGAAAAACAACAGATTATAATTGCAGATGACAATTGTCCTATAGAATGGAACAATCCAAAGTATTTGCTTGTTTGTATGTCATTGTTTGACAACAAATCTATGAATTATAATCCAAAGGGCAAGTCAAGCCTTCCTATTTAAAAAGAAAGGTCTTGATCTCTTTTTCTTCGAAAGGATTTCTTTTGATCGTGAAGCTACTTTTTGACAAAAAATAATGATATATGGTAAAACTAATATGGCATCCAAGACAAGTTTTTAAACAAGAATCCAAAGATTTTTAACCCCTTAGAACACGTGTAATTCAATAAGTTGCATCCAGAATGAACTCCGTTGGATTTTATCCCATCGATCCAAACAAGCCCTTCATTAGGAAGCATCTTTGACTAGAAATAGTGGCATTTTATGCTTTTAGGGGAATTCCATAGCTATTTACACCATAATTAGACATATTTTCAATCAAGATAGGGAAAAAGAGCAATGCCTAATCCTTGTATGCACTATACATGCATAACTCATTGTTGAGAAGCACTACAACCACACAAACATGCATAATGACTTGTTGATGAGAAAGGTAGGTATGCATAGAAGGAATAAAGGTCAAACAGACATTGATTCTTAAAGGTATAAAAAGATGTGGCACACGTGGATAATTTTGCTTCATTGATGCAGATTCATTTTGCATCATGATCAAGCATGTGGAATGAACATTAAGGAAGTAATACATCCCTATACAAGCCTGGAAGATATCCTTCTAATTATCAGCCAATATGTCCGTTTTGAATGCTTGACAACACGGAAACAAGTGAATTAATATTAACATATTTTTGCTAATGGTGGTGCTGTGTTCGTTTGTCTTACACATAAACATATCATACATAGCATAAGATGGAAGGCTTGACAATAATTATAATAGTTTATTTAGGTTTCTCTTTAGTCCTATAATAATTATAGTGCATATGTTATGTATGGGTTTCTTTTGCATGAACTTTTTCATGTCACATGCAAATGGGTTGTTAACACGCTGATTACATTATTTTTGTTAGATAGATAAGATTTAGTAAACCATATTCTCTTACTAGCATGTGTATGCATTAGATAAATATATTTTTCATTTATCATGGTCCCTACAGTTTACTTCGTGACATCAGTTTGAATAATCATGAAACGATAAGTTCACAATGAGTCTATAAAACTATAGACAGTAAAGCAAGGCAATCACATGATCCATGCAGTTTACTTCGTGACATCAGTTTGAATAATCATGAAACGATAAGTTCACAATGAGTCTATAAAACTATAGACAGTAAAGCATGGCAGTCACATGATAATGAAATCCATATTAGGCAGATTATGCAATGCAAAAAAAAAAAAATTACCGAATCATCATAAGAAGACACAAAACATGGGCCCTGTTCATCTGCACTGTTGTAACCTTCGCCTTCAGCATATGACCTGGGAGAAGAGGGCCGAGAACCAGAAGGCATCGACCGAGTTGAAACAACAGGCCATCCTGACTGCCTTCTAGGAGACCCAACTCTTCCTGAATTACCACCACCCAGCACCGTCCTCCTTGCACCAGAATTTGATGCAGGTGGCTTTGGGGGAGGCACCGGAGGTGGTGGTGGGTTCGAACCCCCGAGAACAATCTGAGATGATCCTAAACTCGTCCCTCTTGAATCCCCAAATTCCAAATCTTTTACAGACTCCACAGCTTCATCAACATCAGACTTTTCTTTATCAGCCACTTCACCAGACCCAGTATTTATTCTAATAGCCTGAGAGCTTTCAGCCAAAAATTCGTCATAATTTACCATGGATTTACCCTCTAGACCCTCTGTGTGTTCTATAAGTTCATCTAAACCACCAGGATCTTGAAGGACTTCCCTTTCTTGTTCCTCCTCCTTCGAGGTCGATGCAGCATTAATCCCAGAGCTCTGAGTAAGTGAACTCGACGACGGGCGACTCTGATTCGACGAAGAACTACCGGAGCCTCGCTGGACTAAGATTCGAGTCATCGTGTAAATTCAAGAAAGACCACAACTTTATCGTGCCTTCCACTCTTTTATTCGCACTTGGTTCGACCTCAAAGGTTCCAACTCATAGGTTTATCGCGTGTTCTAACCTTTGGCGCGGTGATTCCAATCCCTTGGCTGAAGGATTCTTTCCAGCCGAGAATGCTTTCCTCTCCGCAAACCAATCTCTGCATCACCCTAACACTTCTCATGAGACCAAGACCCGACTTTTCCACTCAGACCACCAAGGACAAACCCTAGATTTCCACTCAAAGCAATAATTCCCCGTAAACAAAGGTTTAGATCGATGATGAAGGGCCAAATCACCCACAAGAACCCAATCAATCCCCGCAAAAACCCCTAAAAGCGAAAACAGTCATCGAATGAAGAAAGGAGCGGAATCAAACAGAAGAGATAGGAAGAAATGGATGGGAGAGCCGAGAGATGTTTACCTACCTCGAGGAGTGATTCGAGAGAATCGAATATCCTTGGGACGAGAAATCAAAAAACTCAATTCGATATCGATTTCTAGGGTTTTGAGGGACAGAAGTGAAGATACATATAGATGGATAAATATAAATGTCGAGTGTTTGGGAAGAAAAATGAGGGAGGGAAGAAACGCGAGGTTGCTTTCGCCATTTTATCGTGAAGGACACAGTCCCCTTTAATATTTTATTCGCCCCCTTGCCCGCACCCAAAGTTTCACCATCAAATATTACGTTGGACCCACTTCAAGCAGAAGGTAAAGGATGGGGCTCTGGGTTGGTTGTTTTGCACTTATGTCCCGGCCCGGCGAGGGAATTGCAATGTGGACGCAGGTCGGCGATGGCTATCGCGCCACGTGGCGGCTTTCCGTTGGGTTCAGATAATGCACGAGCGGTGCACGGACCATCGAGTAATTGATTTCCTCCCCTTTTTGCTTCTTATTTTATTAATTTTCTCTGCCCTCTTCCTCTTCGTTTATGTTTGCAACAGACAAACTTTTAAAGTAAAATTTGAATTCGTTCTATCAATTTTATCTCATATAGAAACATCGAAATATCTACTTTTTTGAAAGTGAATAATGGCGAAAAGATGACAATAGATCAGGTGTCAAGACTTAAAAATGTAGAAAATATAAGTCTCACATGATCTTGTACTCGTCGTGTGGTCCGGTTTTTTTGTATCTTGACAACTGATCTATTAGATCATAGATAAAGTATCATCTATTAGATCATAGAGAAGGCTGCGACAATAGGAGGATAAGACAGCGATGAAAGGAGCAGGAGGAGATGAAGCCAGATGAAGAAGTATAATGTACGGAATAGAGAAAAAGATTAAAAATGGGCGTTTACTTGAGGATTGACTGGGTATTAAGATAATGGCAAAGCTGTTAGTAAAATGCAATATATTTAGCATTTTGGGAGTTGCTATAATTTTGTGTAATGTGAAGAGCAGCGCTATAGAAGAGGACGTCGGATGCGAGTCATATGCCAGCACGGCAGGAGGAGTCACCGCGGACGATTTAAAGACACGTTTCATGTTCCGATTTGTTTCAGCAAACGCTGTTTGTTGTTCGGTTCTTTTTTTTAAAAAAATGACCTGCTTTAGACCGAAGCATCGACTTCTAGGGCCCAGCTTAATAGGGTTTAGTTTCTTAAATCTAAACCCATAAGACATCAAATAAAATTATAAAACACAGTGCTTGTGAAACTTTACTAGTTTCAAATAGCCAAAAAGTTGCAGACAAGTCTGGATTTCTGAGTGGGACGCGTTGGATCCAAGTCATTCTTTCTTCTTCTTCTTTTTAAACCTTTTTATTCATCCTCTCGTCCAATCTTTCTAACTGTTGCTGACTTTTTCATTGACAGGGCAAACACTAAAATAATGATGTTCTTCGAACTCAAAAGCAGTACAAAAGTTATAGCGAAACTTATGTTGGAAATGTGACATGGCTCAATATTCTGTTCCCAAAAATAGTCGACTGAAGTAGGTCGGTTCCGGTTCCGATTCGAGTCCGGTTCCGGTTTTGGTTCGGTTCTAATTTGGGGCCGGTTCAAATTTAAAGGAAATAAAAAATATTTAAGAATGTGAAAAAAAAATTGACAGGGAATCCAATTTACAACCATTTTGTTTTCATTTTTATTTCTGTTTTTGTGTACCTATGAGACCCCACATCTACATGGAGATAATTTCCATAGGTTCTGGTAATTTTCATGCCATTATATGCTGACAGAAAGCTTTCAGCACTTGCATTTTTCATCTAAATACAAAATTGTAACATGCTCACTTATTCTTAATCATGTGCAGACTGATGCTTATCAGGCCCATAATGTTAGCCTTGGGCCTTGACTAGCCCTGTCGGAGGGCAGGCTGCAGCATGATGCATGCAACCTGCGGCAAATAAAATTGAACCAGTCATCTGTTTCCGGACAGGGGAGCCCACCTGGAGAATCAGGGAACCGTCCAGTTCGGTTCTGCATAATGCCAAACCGGAACCGAACCTTCCGGTCGGTTTCGGTTCTTGGAACCGACCGGTCGATTCCGGTTCTATTTGGTTCCAAGCTGATTCCGTTCTGGTTCAGTTCCACGGTTCGAAACCAAACCGTGGTCGGGTCTATATAGGAGTCGACTAATTTGTCCCAACGGACCGAAAAAACATAGTTCCGTATTTTACAAAAGGCTGTCGATTTTTCTGTTGGGAGGGCATTTTAGGAAACTGTTTTCAAAGATTGTTTCTTTCCTATTTACGATGAGAGTGTTATGAATTTTTGTATCAATTTATTGAGCATATAATCTAAGTTTTCAATCTTTATAAACTCTCTCAAGCACTCTAAAAGTTTTCAAGGCCGTTTGTTTTAATTTCTTCAAAACTGAATCTTCTCAAGCTTCATGTTAATTATTCTGAGATTCCAATTAAGTTTTCTTTTGATGTCCACGTATATTTTAATCTTCTTTGGCTTTGAAATCAAATAGATTTTTCTTTGGCCACATTCACTTCACAAAGCTTCAATTAATTGGCTATATGAGATTGTGACATTCATTGTCAAAAGAGCGAGGTTTGTAAATCCACACGTGTGTGGTGGTAAGGTTTTTACATTGGTTGTGTTTGATTTCATTTGTTGTAAAAAGCCTCAAGGTGAGGTTCTCTTTAAGAAGATGTTGATTTTGTTGAGGTCTTGAGTCTCGACCCACGTGGTTTTGATGATGAACAACAATTAGTGTATCTAATGTCTTCTGAGTGCAAGAGCCAAATAAATCATATTATAATACTCAATAGGCTAAATGCTAAGCAAACAAGGCAATGGACCAAAATGAAGTTAGACACTGGCATGAAGATTGAAGAATGCATCAATTTGGACTTCAATGTAATAACATTACTGATGTATTTTTATTTATTTTTGTCTAACCTGTTAAAGCCTCTTTAGAAGATCGCACATACTTGGGATCACACACGAACTGATTTTAAAATGTTTTAAAATACTTTTGAGAAGTTTTCTAAGCTAAAACCCCATATATCAGAAAAGGAGTCAACTACGTTAAAGTTATAGTTGTTATGAATAGGCCCATGAGGCCCATTGGGTATCCAGCCCACTATTAAAAGCTATAAATATGAGAGTAGGGGGCTTTTAACCCTCTACACCTATTTCCCTACTTTTCCCTTCACAACACGTTATTAGCACGATCACACTCGTTGGAGGAGACGATGGCTCGCGAGGAAAAAGATCCACCAATCGCTCAGATTCAAGAAGATCGTAATCTTCTCAACGGGGAGCGAAACGGGCATCCTTCACCAACAGTCGACTAGATTCCCTTGTCGAATCTAGAGGTAAAAATCAAAACTTTTTAGATCTAAACTTGCGTTTTCACGTTAGATCTGCATGTTTTAGGATCAAAAAGTTTAAAAACACGGTAAAAATCACATTTTTTAGTCCGCATGTCTAAAAACAATAAAAATCAGTTTTTTAGAGATCTAAATGCTTGAAAATCCGTTTTTTACCCACCGACCTTGATCCATAATCCGCACGTCCGAAGGGCGAAACGACGGCGCTTCACTAGCGCCGCCGGCGGCGAAAACGCCGCGGCCCCTGTGCCGCGGCGCGCCGCGGGCCCCCTTAGGGTTTTTCAGAAACCCTAACCCTAAACGGGCCAATTTTTCTGGGGAGGCCCAATTAACCCTAATGGGTTGTTTTCATGGCCCAAAAACCCTGAAAATTAGCCCAATTACACAAATAATTTTTCTTTTTTATTTTTGGCCCTAAAAGCCCAAAATAATTAAAGAAACTTTATAAAAAGGGTTTAAAGCGGTAAACAAAACATTAAAAATATGGATCAAAGGTAAAAAGTTTTTCAAAAATAATTTTAGCACGTCACACACTATTTGCATTATTTAATTAATCTTTACATGCCTGTGATATGATTATCTGTGTGGTTGTATATTTTCCAGATATTATCTGCGTGGATGTGCGATTAGGCTATTTTTAGGGATCAGCCAGGTTTCCGACACATTTAATTTCCTGTAATTTTTTCTTTTTTTGAGAGAAATTTGTAAATGAGGATATAAATGTAAAAAGAAGACCGGCGGACACCAAAAAGGAGCTGAAGGCATATGCACAAAGATGAAAGGGGCTTCTCTCTGAAGTTCCCGAGTTGTACTTATTCTGAATCTTTCATGCAACTTTTGATGTAGGTTCGGACTGTCTTTTTGTTTTCGGTGTCGGCTGGCTGATCCCCATAGTCCTAAGTTATTTTTTTCATTGCTTATACATTAATTGCGTGGATGTTAACTATTTTCATGACATGTTAATGTTACAATGAAACTGTCAAAAAGCATGCGTGGATGTTAATCTTTTTTAATTATTCACGTTATGAAACCGTCAAAAAGCATGCATGGATGTTAAAATTTTCTTTAAATTCATGTTATGACAATGCTTAAAATACATGCGTGGATGTTTATTTTTTCAGTTTAATGATCCATGCTGTTTTTATATTGCTAGATCTCTTTCAATGGCCATACTTGCGAATGTCGACTTTTCGGTCCTAAAGGCCGATGGGTCAAACTACCTGAGTTGGCAGTTGGACCTGAAGTTCCATCTGCGCTCTCATGGTTTCAGTCTCACATCGACTGAGAAGGCAAAAACAAGTACTTGCTCAGCCGACAAGGATGCTTCTAAAGAAGCACCTCATACAGTGGAAGTTTCCGATATACTAAAGGCGAAAGCCATTATCTATATCAGGAAACATTTAGACTAGACCCTGAAGGACGAGTACCTTACTGTACAGGATCCTTACGAGCTGTGGGACGCACTCGAGGAGAGGTACATGCATCAGAGGGATGTCATACTCCCCCGTGCGCAGTACAAGTGGACTCACCTCAGCATACAGGATTACAAATCCGTAGCGGAGTACAACTCAGCACTCTTCTGTATCATCTCACACCTGAAGTTGTGTGATGAAACGGTGACGGAGAAAATATTGCTGGAAAAGACGTTCACGTCTTTCCACGAGAAGGACATGATCCTTATGCAACAATACCGTGAGAGGAAGTTTACGAAGTACTCTGATCTGCTTTCATGCCTGCTTATGGCTGATCAGAACAGATACCTGTTGGTTACCACTTACAACCTGCGCCCTCCTGGCTCCGCTCCGCCGCCACCTCCTGCAGAGGCACACTTCCAGTTTTCCCAGAAGAAGAAGATGGACAAAAAGGCAAAATTCCAGAAATGGAAAGAACAAAAGCAGCGGAAGAAGGCCACTCCCCCAGCTCCTTCTCAGAACCAGAAGTTCGTGGAAAAGAAGCAAAAGAGGATGCCCAACAAAGGTGGCACTCCCAAGAAAGACTGGTAGGATAAGTGCTCCAAATGCGGAATGACGGGCCACTGGTCCAGAATATGTCGCACCCAGAAACACTTCCAGGACCTCTACCAGGCAAGCCTCAAGCCTCGAACTGAGACAAACCTGATTGAGAGCACAGCTTTGCCAGAGACCTCATGGACTCCTGAAGATTTCATGGGAGATGACACACTCTAGTTATGGACCATTTTTATATATGCTAGCAATGTATCTTCATTTTATGCATAGTACATAGTTTTTATTCCATGTCAAAACATTTCCTTTGAGCATTTTTTAATGAAAGTAGATCTTTTCTTATCATTTACTGCTTGAATGTCTTTCTTTTATATAGATATGAAATCAAATTGCCTAGTGGACAGTGCATCGACGCACTCGATCCTTCAAAACACAGACTACTTCACGAGCATAAGTAGCTACTCTGGTCCACTGAGAACAATCTCAGGACCAGCTAACATAATCGAAGGATCAGTGGAAGCAATCATATTGCTCCACGGTAACACACAAATCACACTTAAAATGCGTTATACTCCCCTAAATCTATCCGAAACCTCCTAAGCTTTAAAGATATCCGTTTAAACGGATATCACTTAGAGACGGTCGAGGAAGATAAAAGGGAATACTTGCTTTTAACGTCTCTTACAAATGGTTCAAAAACCATTGTGGAACGTTTCAAGGGACTTCCCTCGGGACTCTACCAAACAAGTATACAAACTCCAGAAACATCCATGGCGGAGCACCTGCAGTGCCCTCAAACACCAGAATTCCAACTATGGCACAGTAGACTGGGACACCCTGGTTTTGTTATGATGTACCACATCATAAAAAGCTCCAGGGGTATAGACTTGAAGAACCTGAAGATTCTTCAAAAAGGCAAATTCCCATGTCCACCCTGTTACAAGGGTAAACTGATTACGAGACCCTCTTCATTGAAAGTGGACGTGGAGTCTCCAAGCTTTCTGGAAAGAATCCACGGAGATATTTGTGGGCCGATACACCCGTCAAGTGGTCCGTTCAGGTACTTTATGGTCCTGATAGACGCATCTACTAAGTGGTCACATGTGTGTCTACTGTCCACCCGTAACCTAGCACTGTCTAAGCTTTTAGCTCAGATAATCAAGTTACGGGACCACTTCCCCGACTACCAGATAAAGAAACTTCGTCTGGACAATGTGGGGGGGGGTTCGCGTCACAAGTCTTTCTAGACTATTGCCAAGCTCAAGAAATTGAAGTCGAACATTCTGTAGCGCATGTTCACACCCAAAACGGGTTAGCAGAATCTCTAATTAAGAGACTGCAATGGATTGCTCGTCCATTATTACTTCAATCCCAGGTGCCAGTGAATGCGTGGGGTCATGCAATTTTGCATGCTGCATCTTTAATAAAATTAAGACCTTCTGGAGGTCAGTCATCATCTCCAATGCAACTAGCACTTGGAGCCCCACCAATTGTCTCACACTTGAGAATAGTTGGTTGTGCAGTATACGTCCCCATAGCACCACCACAAAGGACAAAGATGGGTCCACAACGTCGCCTAGGCATTTATAGTGGGTTTGACACCCCCTCCATAATTAGATTCCTAGAACCCCTTACGGGAGACGTTTTCAAGGCACGTCTAGAAGACTGTGAATTCGATGAAACATCGTTTCCAAGACTAGGCTCACAGACAAAGAAGCCCGAAGCTTCAAACTATATCACTTGGGATACAAAGACATTATGTCACTTTGATCCGCCCACAAGCCAGTGTGAGGAGGAGGTCCTGAAGATTCTCCACATCCAAAACACTGTCCATCTCTTGCCGGACAAATTTACTTACAACCAGAAGATTGTCAAATCACACGTCCCTGCTGCTAACACTCCAGCTAGGATTGACATACCGCAAAATGGATGCAATCTGCCTGCAGCAGAAATGGTTGGACCTCTCAAAAAGAGAGGGCGACCACCGGGATCCAAGGACCAAGTCCCTCGAAAGAGTAGGACCCTTGGCAATGGTAAACAAATACCACCACAGGATGCTACTATAAGCCCTGCTACCCAATCTCTCCCAAACTCTTATGAAGAGGAAAAACCGGGAGAAAATGAAGTCTCGATACACTATGTACGAACTGGAGAGTATTGGGACAGAAAGAGCACAACCATAGATGACACATTTGCGTGTAATATTGCCATCAACGTCGCGTACTGCGACGATGATATTGAACCAGGCACTCTGACAGAATGTCAAAGCAGAGATGATTGGCCAAAGTGGAAAGCGGCAATATGAGTGGAGTTGGATTCACTCACCAAACGCAAGGTCTTCGGACACATAGTCCAGACACCAAAAGGTGTAAAACCTGTGGGTTATAAATGGGTATTTGTTAGAAAACGAAATGAACAGAATGAGATCTGTAACGACTGGTTTTCATGTATCTGGATTTATTATATTATAATATATGTTTTGGTGGATTTTCTCCTCATGTGTGGTTTTCGTCTCCGTAACTTTCATTTTCGATCGTTTCGTCGTGTTTTCCCGTTTCTTCATTAGGATCGTCGATTTCGGAGTAAGTCATTCGTGACGGGCTTCATAACGGTCGTATCTTACTGTTAGATCAAGCCTAGGAGTCTTAGGAATCGATCCCGGAGCTCCGCGCTCCGTATCGGAACTTTTGGTGCACGTTAGCCGGTCTAAGAAGGGGCACCGACCGACTAGATGACGATCCAGTCGGTCGGCAATCCTTCTTGAACCGACTAGTTGGCTTTCTAAATTATTCAGGAGTTACTGTTTATCGTTAGTCGGTCTAAGAAGGTTGGTTGACCGACTAGATTGCAAACTAGTCGGTCAGCAATGCTTCTTTAACCGACTAACTCTTCAACTAATTTTTGGTATCAATATTGTTCACTCTTAGTCGGTCCATGAACGTTCGTCGACCGACTAGATTCCAAACTAGTCGGTCAGTAATTGTTCATTGACCGACTAACACTTAGTTCAGGTTTTCGACTGAAGCTACTGTTTACACCTAGTCGGTCTACGTTGGTCGACCGACCGACTAGTTTTCAAACTAGTCGGTCAGTGGTTGTTCTTTGACCGACTAACCAGTGCTGTAAACCCTAGTTTTGCCCTAGCCGTCACCAAACTCTATAAATACCCCTCCAAACGTTTTCCTCTTCTCCCTCACGACCTAAAACCCTAATTTCTCCCCCATTGAGCCCCCATCTTCCTCAAGCCATTAATCCTTCATCCCAAGCTCATCCTCCATCATCCAAACCCTCCCTTGTCACAACCCATCTCTCATCTTCCCCAAACCTTCATCAAAACCCCAAAATCCACCCCCAAACCCATTTCTCCAGATTTTTCCCTCATTTCCAGTTCTGAGCCGGATCGTTCTTCCGTTGCCGTGGTTGCTCGGCATCGCTCCTCCGCCTCTTCACGATAATACTCGATTCCTTTAGTTTTAGCATAACCCACATTGACATGTGTGAAACCCTAATAAAATGGATTATTAGAAAGTTAGGATTCTAATAAGAAATCGATTTAGAATCATTGTTCTAATGATTGTTTTGCCATAACAGCGATCTACTCCGTAATTAGCTTGTGACGATCTTCATTGCTCGTCAACCCCGGTATCAGGCAAGTGAAACTTGCAACTCTTGAATTGGGCCATGTCTTAGGCCATTTCCCTTGCTTTAGCGTAAAAGAGACTAGACGGTGAAAGGATAGCCGTTTAGACGCCATTGACCTAGCTTGACAACGAAGCTTGGTCCGTCACCTTCATCATGCTTGTATGTCACATTTACTTTAAATTAACGGTACACGAATATGATCATGTCATTGCATTTTGCCTGTCACGTTTAAATTCAATTAACGGTACGCAATTATCTGTTCCTGGCATTGCATATTGATTTGTCATCGTGATTGCGTAGCACACGCTACAACGCTATTATTTTCCTGGCTCGTGTTCCAGAAGCGAGCCCTGTAGTTGGAAACCCCAACGCTCGACACATATGGGTGGGGTAAGAGATAAGCGGCCACCTGAGCCCCGAGTTGGCCTGATCCGCCACTCCGGCCAGCAGGCGAAATCTCTAGTGTTCAAGTGATTAATAGTGATACGAGATAAGCGGACTGAGCCACGAGCTGGCCAGCAGGTGGACTCTCTATGCACTAAAATTAACAGTGATAAGTGATAAGTGATAAGTGATAAGTGATAAATGATAAGTGATTAGTGATTTGGTAGTTTTGGCTACATCGCGCGTGCTTGTCTCTTCCTTTAAACTATCGCATCATACTTAACTGTCATGTCATTGCTTAATATTGTAAATGCTAGGTTGTTAGTTACTTTCAGTTTCCTTGCTCAAGTCTTTTAGACTTGCTGACATGTGCCCCTTTCTCTTTTTGGTGACGCATGTTAGACCTTGAGCCCGAGTTACTTGCTGATGGTGAGGTGTTTACGGACGCCGAGCTTACGCCCGTGTTGGACGATGACTTCGTGGACACTGGAGATCATTCTTAGTGTCTACGTCTAGTTTTGTTAGATCTTTTGGGTTGTCGGTGCGTGGCACCTAGTTTGATACTCTGTTATATTCGTCTTTTGTTTGGCCTTGTCCTGGGCCTTTAGACTCTTTCTTTTAGCCTGGTGGCTTTTCTGTGATATTGAATATTTTGTGGACAAACTGTGGGATTGGTATTTCATATCCGTCTCATATTATTATTATTGTTATTGTTGTTTCGTTTGCAATTACAGGGACCTGCTTATACTAAATTTACGCTTATCAGGCGTGCAGCTTCACAGCTCCACGTTTGAGCGGACCTTCTCACGTCTCGCCTCCATTTAAGGGAAGCGGGTCGTGACAGGTTTTAGTGGTGGCCCATGCAGGTCCTTCTGTAACTGCAATTATCGGGATAACGATAATAATACAAGATTGTCCAACAAATAAGTTCGACATCTGAGCCCTAAGCTATGAGTCTAATTGTTTCGTTTTCTGTGTCATTAGATGGTAGGAAGGCGAATCACCCGTGGTGGTGGTGGTGGTGCGCCCCCTCATGACGAGGAGCCTGAGCGGGAGCCCACTAACGGAGAGATGATGCGGATGATGTTGCAGATGATGCAGGTTCAGCAGGGTGTGCTTCTGCAGGTACAGAATGCTCCGGTGACTCAAGCTACTCGGGTGGTGGAAGCCCCTCGCCCTGAGCCCGGGGCGAAGCAGTTCAGAGAGCCGGGTCCTGCATATTTTGATGGAACTGAAGGTCCACTAGCTGCTGATGAATGGATGAGGAATATCGAGGACAATCTGAAGATGTCCAAGGTCAACGAAGTTAGTTGGGTTGACTTGGCGAAGCGCCAGCTGAGGGATAACGCCAGGAATTGGTGGGATGTTGAAGAGAAGATGTTGGAGGAGCCGATCGTCTGGGCTACCTTCAAGGCCAGATTTGAGGGTGAGTTCTTCCCGAAAGCTGCCAGGGAAGAGATGCTGCAGCGTTTTATCGATTTGAAGCAAGGAAGCTCGTCGGTGGACCGATATCACCAAGAGTTCATGAGGCTGAGTCGGTTTGCACCAAAGATGGTGCAGGACGCTGAGGAGAGAGCTCAGAGGTTCCTGCAGGGACTTGCTTCGGAGCTCCAGAGTTTTGTGACCTCTTCTGACCGGGAATCTTATCAGAAGGTTCTAGTAGCAGCCAAGAGGCAGGAGCTGCTCGTGAACCAGAGGAGGGGGTCTATTGTTGGTGCTGGGAAGAGGCCTGTGGAACAGGCGAGAGCTGTGGTTAGACCTGGATTCAAGCCGAACCAGCCTGCTCAGTTTAATAGGCCAGGAGGGCCCGTTCGGAGGACTTGCCATTTCTGTGGCAAGGAGGGCCATATCAAGGAATCGTGTAGGAAGTTCTTGGGGCAATGTATTGCCTGTGGAGATCCCGCCCATGCTCTCAGGGAGTGCCCGAGGTTGAAGCAGCCTTGGAAGGCACCTATTGCTGCCCCGCTGTTGCAGCAGAGAGCCCCGGTGCCCGCTGGTCGTGGGGTACCCCTTGTTCCGCAGGGGCATGCCTTTCGGCAGGCGGTTCCGCCAAGGAGGCAGGCATTTCTGATGACCGAGGAGGAGGTTTTGGCCATGGATGAGGTCATTGCAGGTAACTTTCGATCTAGTTGTTCCTTCCCTAATTAGTTGATTGTTGAAATTATGTTGGATGCTTATGTAGGAATGTTGCTAGAGTAAGATTTGATTGATTAGACTGTTTGTTAGGTGTGGTTTTGGTTTGCACGTTCCCTGCCCGAGTCCTCTTTGACTCAGGTGCGTCGATGTGTATTTTGGCCCAGAGCTTCGTGGAGAAGCATTCCTTGTCGACGTCCCCTCTCTCCAAGAGTTGGAACATCGTTACAGGGAATGGAGTAGTCTAGGTGCATCGTGGGTGCAGTCCTTGCTCTGTGGTGGTTTGTGGACATGAGCGTTATGCTGATTTTATTGTCCACAACATCACCAACTATGATGCAGTCTTTGGGATGGATTGGCTTGCGAGCTTCTATGCTACGATCGACTGCAGGAGGAAGAAGGTGGTGTTCGAGATTCCCGGACATCCAGTATTTGAGTTCAGTCGTGGTAGCAGTTCGCTTGGTCCTGTCAGATTTTGGGCCAAGCCGGTGGGGGTTGTGGCTATGCAGATGGAGATGGAGTGGCCAGCTGTGGTGCGAGATTTTGGCGACGTCTTCCCCGAGGAGATGTCTGGTTTGCCACCTGATCGAGCTCTAGAATTTTCTATTGATCTTGTTCCGGGAGCGCAGCCGATTTCGAAGGCGCCGTATCGTATGGCACCTGCAGAATTGGAAGAGTTGCGGAAGCAGTTGGATGAGCTTTTGCAGAAGGGCTATATCAATCCTAGTGTGTCTCCGTGGGGAGCACCGGTGTTGTTGGTGAAGAAGAAGGATGGTTCGCGTCGTATGTGCGTGGACTATCGGGAGTTGAATGCGGTGACCATCAAGAATAAATACTAGTTGCCTCGCATCGATGATATTTTTGATCAGCTTGGAGGTTCGAGGGTGTTTTCTAAATTGGATTTGAGGAGTGGTTACCATCAGTTGAAGGTGAAGAAGGGAGATGTTCCGAAGACAGCGTTCAGGACGAAGTATGTACACTATGAGTTCGTAGTCATGCCTTTTGGCGTAACTAACGCACCCGCGGTTTTCATGAATATGATGCACCTGATTTTCTACGACTTTTTAGATAAGTTTGTCGTTATCTTTATTGACGACATTCTGATCTACTCGAAGTCGGAGGAAGAGCATGCCTCGCACTTGATGATGGTATTGGAGATGTTGAGGAAGCATCGGTTGTATGCTAAGTTTTCGAAGTGCGAGTTCTGGCTGGATAGAGTTGCTTTCCTCGGGCATGTGGTGACTGGAGATGGTATTTCTGTGGATCCCGAGAAGATTAGGGTCATCAGGGAGTGGCCCGTTCCGTCGTCAGCTTCCGAGATCCGGAGTTTCCTTGGTTTGGCGGGATATTATCGTCGTTTCATTAAGGACTTTTCCCGTATTGCCGAGCCGATGACCAGATTGACGCGGAAGGATGTACCTTTTGTTTGGTCGGGTGATTGTGAGAGTGCTTTTGGTGTTCTGATAGAGCGTCTGACGACTGCCCCTATTCTTGTTGTGCCTGATCGCAGCGGTGGATTTGAGATCTTTTGCGATGCTTCTGGCAAGGGTCTCGGTTGTGTGTTGCATCAGCACGGGCATGTTGTGGCTTATGCGTCTCGTCAGCTCAAGGTTCATGAGAAGAATTACCCGACGCATGATTTGGAGTTGGCTACCGTGGTATTTGCTCTTAAGATTTGGAGGCACTTCCTGCTGAGTGAGAAAGTGAAGATTTTCACCGATCACAAAAGCTTGAAGCATATTTTTACTCAGAAGGAGCTCAACATGCGACAGCGTCGATGGTTGGAGCTTATGGCAGATTATGAGATTGATTTGCAGTATCACCCTGGCAAGGTGAATGTGGTTCCAGATGCTTTGAGTAGGCTTCCCGCGGTGATGATGTTGACCTCGCAGTGGAGATTGCAGCAGGATTTTTGCGAGTCTGTTGTGGAGATTGTCCTTCCTGGGAAGGATTCGTCGTTGATGTACATGCAGGTACAGTCGACGATCGTGGATCGGATTAAGGCTGGCCAGGCTGAGGATCCGAAGCTGGTGAAGATTCGGGAGCAGGTGGAAGCCGGTCTGCGGACTGACTTTTTGATTCATGAGGATGGCTCGCTGAGGTTTGGAGCCAGGCTGTGTGTGCCAGCTGGGGATATTAGAGAGGAGTTGATGGTGGAGGCACACAGTTCGCCGTATTCTGTGCATCCTGGTGGCACCAAGATGTACCAGGATCTTCGTCTGAATTATTGGTGGCATGGCATGAAGAGGAGTGTGGCTCGGAGTGTAGCCATGTGTTTGGTTTGCCAGCAAGTGAAGGCGGAGCATCAGCGTACGGCCGGGTTGCTGCAACCGCTTCCGATTCCGGAGTGGAAGTGGCAACACATCACTATGGATTTCGTGACTGGACTACCTCGGAGTCCGAAGCAGAATGACGCGATTTGGGTGATCGTAGACCGATTGACCAAATCTGCGCACTTTATTCCGTTCCGAGTGGGACAGTCCACTGAGACGCTAGCAAGGAGATACATGGAGGTAAAATTCTTTTACTCTCCGTTTTATGTCCTTTTCCTAGTTTGGATAGTGATGTAACGTGAATCGTGCAGGAGGTCGTGCGACTTCACGGAGTCCCCGTGAGTATCGTGTCTGACAGAGACACGGGGTTCACATCTCAGTTCTGACAGAGTTTGCAGAAGAGTTTGGGTACGCGTCTGAGTTTCAGCACGGCGTACCATCCGCAGACGGATGGCCAGTCCGAGAGGACGATTGAGATTTTGGAGGACATGCTGAGAGCGTGCATGTTGGATTTTAAGGGTTCGTGGGAGGACCATCTGCACTTGGTAGAGTTCTCTTACAACAACAGCTTCCAGGCGTCTATTGGCATGGCGCCTTTCGCCGCTTTGTATGGGAGGAAATGTCGATCGCCATTGAGTTGGGATGACGTTGGTGATCGGGAGCTGTTGGGACCTGAGATGATCGTGGAGGCCGTGGATATCGTCAGGAATATCCGGGAGAGGTTGAGGATTGCTCAGGACCGTTTTAAGCATTGGGCGGATGCTAAACGTCGTCCTTTGGAGTTTCAGCCGGGCGACCATGTGTTTCTGAGGATTTCCCCGAATCGTGGAGTGATTCGTTTTGGGAAGCGAGGGAAGTTGAGCCCACGATACATTGGACCATTTGATGTTTTGGAGAGGGTCGGCGAAGTAGCTTATCGCTTAGCCTTGCCGCCATCTTTGGAAGGAGTCCATGATGTTTTCCATGTGTCGCAGCTTCGTCGATACATCAGCGATCCGTCTCATGCCGTGGATTTCTCGGAGATCGCCGTTCGCTCAGATTTGACGTATGACCAGCATCCAGTGCAGATTCTGGACAGTCGTCAGAAGTCACTTCGAAACAAGGTCGTCGATCTTGTTAGAGTGATGTGGCGGCACGGTTCGCCGGGAGAGTCCACTTGGGAGAGAGAAGATGAGATGCGAGAGCGTTTCCCACTTTTGTTTCCGGACACGTGAGTGTTTGGAAATTCCGAGGACGGAATTTTTCTTAAGTTGGGGAGGATGTAACGACTGGTTTTCATGTATCTGGATTTATTATATTATAATATATGTTTTGGTGGATTTTCTCCTCATGTGTGGTTTTCGTCTCCGTAACTTTCATTTTCGATCGTTTCGTCGTGTTTTCACGTTTCTTCATTAGGATCGTCAATTTCGGAGTAAGTCATTCGTGACGGGCTTCATAACGGTCGTATCTTACTGTTAGATCAAGCCTAGGAGTCTTAGGAATCGATCCCGGAGCTCCGCGCTCCGTATCGGAACTTTTGGTGCACGTTAGCTGGTCTAAGAAGGGGCACCGACCGACTAGATGACGATCCAGTCGGTCGGCAATCCTTCTTGAACTGACTAGTTGGCTTTCTAAATTATTCAGGAGTTACTGTTTATCGTTAGTCGGTCTAAGAAGGTTGGTTGACCGACTAGGTTGCAAACTAGTCGGTCAGCAATGCTTCTTTAACCGACTAACTCTTCAACTAATTTTTGGTATCAATTCTGTTCACTCTTAGTCGGTCCATGAACGTTCGTCGACCGACTAGATTCCAAACCAGTCGGTCAGTAGTTGTTCATTGACCGACTAACACTTAATTCAGGTTTTCGACTGAAGCTACTGTTTACACCTAGTCGGTCTACGTTGGTCGACCGACCGACTAGTTCCCAAACTAGTCGGTCAGTGGTTGTTCTTTGACCGACTAACCAGTGCTGTAAACCCTAGTTTTGCCCTAGCCGCCACCAAACTCTATAAATACCCCTCCAAACGTTTTCCTCTTCTCCCTCACGACCTAAAACCCTAATTTCTCCCCCATTGAGCCCCCATCTTCCTCAAGCCATTAATCCTTCATCCCAAGCTCATCCTCCATCATCCAAACCCTCCCTTGTCACAACCCATCTCTCATCTTCCCCAAACCTTCATCAAAACCCCAAAATCCACCCCCAAACCCATTTCTCCAGATTTTTCCCTCATTTCCAGTTCTGAGCCGGATCGTTCTTCCGTTGCCGTGGTTGCTCGGCATCGCTCCTCCGCCTCTTCACGGTAATACTCGATTCCTTTAGTTTTAGCATAACCCACATTGACATGTGTGAAACCCTAATAAAATGGATTATTAGAAAGTTAGGATTCTAATAAGAAATCGATTTAGAATCATTGTTCTAATGATTGTTTTGCCATAACAGCGATCTACTCCGTAATTAGCTTGTGACGATCTTCATTGCTCGTCAACCCCGGTATCAGGCAAGTGAAACTTGCAACTCTTGAATTGGGCCATGTCTTAGGCCATTTCCCTTGCTTTAGCATAAAAGAGACTAGACGGTGAAAGGATAGCCGTTTAGACGCCATTGACCTAGCTTGACAACGAAGCTTGGTCCGTCACCTTCATCATGCTTGTATGTCACATTTACTTTAAATTAACGGTACACGAATATGATCATGTCATTGCATTTTGCCTGTCACGTTTAAATTCAATTAACGGTACGCAATTATCTGTTCCTGGCATTGCATATTGATTTGTCATCGTGATTGCGTAGCACACACTACAACGCTATTATTTTCCTGGCTCGTGTTCCAGAAGCGAGCCCTGTAGTTGGAAACCCCAACGCTCGACACATATGGGTGGGGTAAGAGATAAGCGGCCACCTGAGCCCCGAGTTGGCCTGATCCGCCACTCCGGCCAGCAGGCGAAATCTCTAGTGTTCAAGTGATTAATAGTGATACGAGATAAGCGGACTGAGCCACGAGCTGGCCAGCAGGTGGACTCTCTATGCACTAAATGATTAACAGTGATAAGTGATAAGTGATAAGTGATAAGTGATTAGTGATTTGGTAGTTTTGGCTACATCGCGCGTGCTTGTCTCTTCCTTTAAACTATCGCATCATACTTAACTGTCATGTCATTGCTTAATATTGTAAATGATAGGTTGTTAGTTACTTTCAGTTTCCTTGCTCAAGTCTTTTAGACTTGCTGACATGTGCCCCTTTCTCTTTTGGGTGACGCATGTTAGACCTTGAGCCCGAGTTACTTGCTGAGGGTGAGGTGTTTGCGGACGCCGAGCTTGCGCCCGTGTTGGACGAGGACTTCGTGGACACTGGAGATCATTCTTAGTGTCTACGTCTAGTTTTGTTAGATCTTTTGGGTTGTCGGTGCGTGGCACCTAGTTTGATACTCTGTTATATTCGTCTTTTGTTTGGCCTTGTCCTGGGCCTTTAGACTCTTTCTTTTAGCCTGGTGGCTTTTCTGTGATGTTGAATATTTTGTGGACAAACTGTGGGATTGGTATTTCATATCCGTCTCATATTATTATTATTGTTATTGTTGTTTCGTTTGCAATTACAGGGACCTGCTTATACTAAATTTACGCTTATCAGGCGTGCAGCTTCACAGCTCCACGTTTGAGCGGACCTTCTCACGTCTCGCCTCCATTTAAGGGAAGCGGGTCGTGACAAGATCGTTTGCTACAAAGCAAGGCTCGTAGCGCAGGGTTTTACCCAACGTCCAGGGGTTGATTTTGAAGCCACATACTCCCCGGTCATGGACGCGATCACCTTACGATTCCTCATTGGCTTAACAGCCCAATAGGGTTTAGATATGCAGCTTATGGACGTGGTTACTGCATACCTATATGGCAACCTTGACCGAGATATCTATATAAGATTGCCTGACGGTTATTCTTTGCCCGCAGCACTAAAAGAGAGAAAACGTGACATCTACTCAGTAAAACTGCAAAGATCATTATATGGTCTAAAACAACCTGAAAGGATGTGGTATAACAGACTGAGCGATTTCCTTGCAAAATAAGGACTCACAAATGACCCAGTCTGTCCTTGCATCTTTATAAGAGCAAAGGCAACAGGATTTGTAATCATAGCCGTCTATGTGGACGACTTGAACCTCATCGAATCACCTGAAGAGGTCTCAGAGATTTCTAGAAGCTTGACAGAAACCTTCGAGATGAAAGACCTCGGAAAGTCAAAATTCTGTTTAGGTCTTCAAATAGAGCATCTTACCGATGGGATCCTGTTACATCAGTCAACTTACACATCGCACTTTTTGAAAAAGTTTCAGATGGATAAGTGACACCCACTCAGCACTCCAATGGTCGTCAGATCATTGGATGTATATAAAGACCCCTTCCGGTCGCTGGAAGAGGGGGAGGAAGTACTAGGCCCCGAAGTGCCTTATCTAAGTGCTATCGGTGCACTCCTTTACCTGGCTAACTGCACTCGTTCTGATATAGCATCTGCAGTCAACCTACTAGCCAGATATAGCGCTGCACCTACACAGCGGCACTAGGCCGGAGTTAAGCATCTTCTGCACTACCTCCAAGGGTCCATAGACTTAGGTCTATTTTACAGGAAAGAGGCATCAACTGGTTTAGTTGGTTATGCTGATGCAGGATACAGGTCCGATCCTCATACAGAGAAGTTTCAGACAGGATACATGTTTACTTATGGCGGCACGACCATATTCTGGAGATCTGTAAAGCAGACCATGACGACCGTCTCATCCACTCACTCAGAGCTCCTAGCGATACACGAAGCAAGCAAGGAGAGTTTCTGGCTACGCTCTGTGATCCAGCACATCCTCACCTCCACCGGCCTGATGACCGGCATCCTTGCGCCTACTCCACTTCATGAAGACAATGCAACATGTATATCCCAGCTACAGGACGACTACATCAAAGGCGACAAGACGAAGCATATCTCCACCAAGTTCTTCTGGACGCACGACCTTCAGAAGTAGAAACAGATTGAGATACAGAAGATCCAATCATGTAATAACTTGGCGGATTTGCTTACCAAATCCCTGCCTACTAGTATCTTTGAGAAACTTGTATATGGGATTGGGATGAGGAGAGTGAGGAAATGTAAACTGGGTCAGGATGCGAGGACTATGAACTCATAGGTACATAGGAGACTGATGTATAGATTCATAGGAAATCTGCAAGCCTGAAGCTTGATCAGATGAGGGGGAGTCAACTACAGAGTTGTACTCTTTTCCCTTGGCTACTGGTTTTTTCCCACTGGGTTTTCCGTAGTTAAGGTTTTGATGAGGCAACCTCGTTGACTCTGTATCCTGAAGTATCCACCCCTAAACACATCCCTAAAACAGGGGAAGTTATGGATTAACTGTTCTTTCTTTAACAAGGCAGTTATCCTAACTCGGATCCTGAAGAATCCACCTCTTATTCAATATTGGTTGGATAAGGGGAAGTGTTATGAATAGGCCCATGAGGCCCATTGGGTATCCAGCCCACTATTAAGCTATAAATATGAGGGTAGAGGGCTTTTAACCCTCTACACCTATTTCCCTACCTTTCCCTTCACAACAAAAGTCGACTATTTTGAATGGGAGAATAGCATTGAGCTCTGGACCCCCAAAGTAGTTGACATCTGTTGTAGAAGTAGTCGATTATCGTTATATATGGAGTCGACTATAGGTAACACAACAGTTGACTACTTTGACTTGACGACAGATTTCCAGATTTTATGGGACTTTGTTTTTTTGACCGTTTGAAGGGTATTTTGGGGAAGGATTTTTCAACAGTTTTCCACCACTATTTACGAGGAGTTGCTAGGACTTTTATTGTAAAAATTAACGAGCAAAAAATCAAGTTTTTACAAGTATTTTCTAAGTTATGTTCAAAGCCCCAAAGCTCTCTTTCTTTGGCTTATGTTCTAAAGTTTTGATTTCTTTAGCCAAATGTTTTCTTGATCTCCCAAATCTTAAATTTCATCATCTTAGCAGATCAATACTATAGCCAACACATCAACACAAGCATCAAAATAAGGCTGTAGGAAAAGTTTAAGTGTTCATCAAAAGAGCAAGTTGAAAAATCCTCAAAGTTTTGAGGGATATGACTTTATTTTATTGTAAAGAAAATTCATTATAAACAATACCGCTCGGGAAGAGACAATTGTAATTATTTGGGAAATAGTGATATGTGCCGAGTGCGACTCGGGTGGCTATAGTATAATACATTGGCCAATTGGGGCCTTGGGTATTCGAACCAGGGTATTTCTTTATGTTTGCGTTTGATTTACTTTCCGTGTTGCATTTATCTATAGCTTGTTTTTATTTCGTTGCATACTCTAAAGTCTAAATTGCTTGAGATAATTTGTTGATTAAGTTAGATTTAGGTAACACCATTTGCTAATTTAGGTATACTTTTAGATGGAATTTTTTGTTGGAAATAATAGGCTCTCAGAGGCATTTGTTTCATTTCAACTATTCTTTTTAGTCCCACGTTGCTTGGGTAATTTGCCTTGGAGGAGTTTATTAAGAGAGTTGTAGAGACTTGGGCTGTGCCCCAAGGGGTACGATACTTTTGTGAAGGGGAGAGGACCTACATGGTCATGGGTCCACCACGAGCGCGCGTCGCCGCCGTCTGGCCGGACGTGACGTGCGTGTTCCGCCCGCCGACCTGCTGTGTCGTGACGCGCGTGCCTTTCCCTTTTTGGATGCCATGACTTTCCTTTTTTGGACCTAACTCATTGATGTCTCATTCAAAATCTCTCCTTAATATGCGATTAAAGCTTTGCTTTAATACGCATCATTCAAATCCTCATTTTAATTCTCATTAATATTTGGCCGTTTGAATTTTGAATTCTTATATACCTTCTTCATTCCCCAAGAAACGACCTGCAAATTCACAGAAAGAATTCTTTACTCAAAAATTTCTCATGTCCCACTCCTGGAAAATCTGTAGTATGCAAACTCCAATGCTTTTTGTCACGCCCCGCTTCCCTAAAATGGAGGCGAGACGTGAAAAGGTCCGCACGAGAGTGGAGCTGTGAAGCCCCAAACCCGATAAGCGTCAATAAAACATAAGCAGGTCCCTGTAACCACAAACGGAACAACAATAATAACACAAGGAGAGACAGAAATAAAATCTCATATCTCATAATTTGTCCAACATGAAAATTAAGTTCAATATCCAGAAAAGCCACCAGGCTAAAATAAAGAGTCTAAGGCCCAGAACAAGGCCAACAAAAGGGAACAACGTAAACAGAGTATAGGTGCTACGCACCGACAACAAAACAACAGACTAAAACAAAAGGGGAAAGCTCGACGAAGACACTAGGACTGGTCCCCAGTGTCCACGTACTCCTCGCCAAACACAGACTCGGGCACGGCGTCCGTAAACACATCGTCCTCAACAACGGACCCAGGCTCGGGATCTAACATGTGTCGCCCAAAAGAGTAAAGGGGCACATGTCAGCAAGTCTAAAAGACTTGGGCAAGGAAACTGAAGGTAAGGTAAACAAAGCAACCTAGCAGTTATAGTATGATGCATGGCATGGCAAGTATATTATGGAAGTGACTAGTAAAGGGAAGTACAAGTAGCAAGTATGTGACGGATAACCAGTAAAACACGGACAAGTACAAGTCAAGTGGTTCATGTCAAGTGAACAGTCAAGTAAACAAGTTGTGCACAGAGATTCCGCCTGTTGGCTAGAGTGGCTGATCTGAAGGGTTTTCAGGGACCCTTAGGGCACAAAAACTCTATGCCCGTCCTAAGTCGGACGGAACATAGACAGAAAAGCAGCGGAAAATAACCATGTTAATCTAATTAACATTTAACCCTAAGGTCCAAGACCCTAATCCAAGATCTATGCCGACTTGGGATGGGTCTGACCATCCCAAGAAGGATCTAGCCTACTGCGATTAAATTAAACTAATGCTTAATTAAACACATACCCGGAATCTCAGCCCTGGAGCATGCGAGATGTTCCGCACCGTCTTCCGAGCCGCTCCCGTCCCACGCCGAGCCGCTCCTCGAACCGCTCCCTGAACCGCTCCTCGAACCACTCCGTATCCCGAGGCGATCAATCCTGTGTCGCCGAGCCAACCACGCGCTGAAGAAAGTTTCACGCGAGTGAAACCTCCGCCTAGATTTCGGATCTGAATCCGAACTTCTTTGCGGCTTTGCTAGAGCACTTAGGAGCAAGGCAGAAATTTATAGGGAGAGGAGAAATATTAATTTAAGCTTAGATCCGAGCGTGCTCCAACATTTACGAGAGCCGCTCAGATCTAGAGCTTGGGACGAGTTATGAGGAAGGAGGAGTGCCTCTATTTATAGAGGCGGCTGACTCTCCCCTTTTCTCCACAACCGAGGTGGGACTATTAATTTGGGATTAATTAAATCAAGTTAGTTTGCCTTTCACAAAGGGCAAACTTCCTCGAATTTTAACTCCCTCACCGTTGAGCTTCAATGTTGGTACAACCTACCAAATCAAAGAGGGTTCAACGGTGAATGCGTAGGAAAAAACGACTCGTCAATCCGAGTCCGTTTGACCCTTCAAACAAATGTCCAAAGTTAGCCAAAAGTCATGCTTCTCTTAGAAACGTAGCTGTCAAGAAAATCCCAGGTTTCAAAAAAACCTAACCAGAAAATTCGGGCTTGGTGGGCCTCCATTTTCGCTGGTTTCAGCCCAACAGTTTGGGCTGACTTGTTTTGGCTATAACTTGTGCAATTGGACTCCGTTTTTGACGCAGTTTGACCCTGCGTTTAGAGCGGGACGATCCCGTCATCTATGTAACCTTTTCAACGCGTTTATTTAATTAAATATAGTCTTAAACAACTTAAGACACATTTAGTCTCTTTTGCATCATATGCAAATTAGTCCCTATCTAGGCTTAAATTTTCATTTGCATCAAATACAAATGATCCGAGGGTATATTCCTCTACATGATCGGGCCAACTCCTAAGCTCAAGTGACCGTTTATCTCTACCCCTCCACGTGTATCGAGCCAGGGAATTACCCCGAACACGGAATGCTCGCTTCTGGAACACGAGCCAGGAAGTGTATTTAACATGTATGGCGTAGGGTTATGCCTGCAACGCAGGTGCCTAGCCGGTAAACAAGTAGGTCGGGTATTGGCTATCACCCAACTCACGTAGCCCGCTTCTGGAACACGGGCCAGGAAACACAAGTATTGTATCGTGTGCTACGAATGCGACATACAACATGGATAGCATGGATGACCATTTATTCGCGTACCGTTAATCAAAATTAAACATGACATGGTAGTTATGCAACATGATAAACGACGGTTCTAGCTTCGTTGTCAAGCTAGTTCCGGAAATTGCGCCTAGGCGAGTATCATTGCGTCGCCTAGTCTCTTTTACGCCTACAACAAGCAAATGGCCTAAGACATGGCCCAAACCCTAAGTGGCAAGTTTCACTTGCCTAGCACCGATGATGACGATCAACGAGGGTTCGTCTCACGGACGCTAATCTACGGGGAAGTCGTTGTTATGGAGAAACAATCATCAAAACAACATTCATTTCATTAGGGTTTCACAAAAACACAACGGGTTATGAAAACATGAAGAGATCGATTATTACCGTATCGGAGGCGGAAGAATGATGCCGAGCAAGCACGGCAACGGAAGAAACGCTCCGGGAAACCTAGGGTTCAGATCTGGAATAGATGGGGAAAATCTGGAGAAATGGGGTTTTGGGGGATTTTGGGGGATTTGATGAAAGTTTGAGGAAGTTGAGAGGTAGAATGTGTTAAGTGAGGGTTTGGATGATGGATTTTGGGCTTGGGATGAAGGAATAAGGGTTTGAGGTAGTAGGGGGCTCAATGGGGGAGAAATTAGGTTTAGAGTTGAAGATGAAGAAGAAGAAAACGTTTGGGAGGGGTTTAAATAGGAAGTGCTGGCGGCTGCCCAGAAATTAGGGTTTCAACACTGATTAGTCGTCAAAGAGCAACCACTGACCGACTAGTTTGGAAACTAGTCGGTCGGTTGACCAACGTAGACCGACTAAGTCCAAACAGTAACTCCTGTACAAAAATAGGATTTAGATTTAGTCGGTCAAAGAACAACTACTGACCGACTAGTTTGACATCTAGTCGGTCGAAAGATGAACTTAGACCGACTAAGAAGGAACGGTAATTGGTACCAAAAATATTTAATGAGTTAGTCGGTTAAAGAAGCATTTCTGACCGACTAGTTTGCAACCTAGTCGGTCAACCAACGTTCTTAGACCGACTAACGATAAACAGTAACTCCTGAGAAATTTAGAAAGCCAACTAGTCGGTTCAAGAAGGTTTTCCGACCGACTGGATCGACATCTAGTCGGTCGGTGACCCTTCTTACACCGGCTAACGTGCACCAAAAGTTCCGAAATGGAGCGCGAAGCTCCGGGATCGATTCCTAAGACTCCTAGGCTTGATCTAACAATAAGATATGACCGATATGAAGCCCGTCACGAATGACTTACTCCGAAATCGACGATCAACGGAAGAAGCTAGGAAAACACGACGAAACGATCGAAAATGAAAGCTACGGAGCTGAAAACCACGCATAAGGAGAAAATCCACCAAAACATATAATATAATATAGCTAATCCAAATACATGAAAACCAGTCATTACACTTCTACTCGCGAGTGGACGCGTATAGAGTCTGATGTGTTGACCTTGGGGAGCAACCGGCGCTATCGATTATCACCGATGTCGAGCTGTAATTGCTTTCACGTCAGTGGTCCTCCCACGACACTGCCTTGAAATTCTTTTGATGCGTACTCTGTTTCTCTGATCATCCTCGTATAGCCACTGTATTCTACCTATTCTTCCTACAATTTGAAAGCAATTATTCTGGTATTATACTTTGGCTACCATTGTAAGCAATGAGTAGAAGTTTGTGATTTGATATGTTTTTTGTGCCCTTTAAACTTCATTTATATGCACAATGGGATATCGTAAAAAATATTTGGATATCTTAGTTGTATGGGGAGGGGGATGCTATTGCTCTTAAACGTTAGTTGCTGTCTGTAATTATAGGTGTGTATTTTTTTCTGTTTACTGTTTTTGTTTTCTCAGTTATTGGGCAAGTAATAATATAGAAACAGGAAGTGTTGCATACTAGCATGAACAGAAGCAACCGCGCTGTGTATGCGGTTCCTTGATAGACAGTTTTTTCGGTGTGATTGTTCTTGTGCGATAGCCGATATGCATTATTTAAGCTGCAGGTGGTGTTTCAATGTGTTTTTAGATGGTCAATCTATTGTGCTCCCATCTCTTTTAACAGTTGAAGTAGTTGGTACAACATTTCGCTTGATATTCCCTTTTTTGTTTCTTTTGTAAAAAAGAATTAGAGACTTTCCGTCAAATTGATCTTTATGTAAGTCCTCATTCGTGCTATGAGTCTATGGCGCATTTAGAATGCAACCAGATTTGCTAATGTCAGCATCTCAGTTAGATATATATATTAGCTTATATTATATACGATGCATAAGGCAAATATCAGCAATAGTGGTCGAATGAATGATGTTCTGTAGGGGTTTGTAGTTGGTGGTGTGTGCTTTTTAATCATATTCCTGTTAGCTTTGCGATCCTAATGAAATGTAGCTATCAACATTTTTTGTTATTACACGAATGCATGAGCTGAACTTTGCATCCTATCAAATTGTTAGCAGGAAAAACATTAAGTGTTTAGGTTAACAAATATGCGTTAACATAGTCTAGTGAAGTAGAAACATGCATATATAACCGTGTTCTTTTGTGTTTGTTATTTTGAGGATAGATTATTTGTGGATTTGGAGGACTACCTTATTTGACTCATCATGTCTGCATTAATGTCTAATGGTTGGCACCATATGTCCATGTGAGAATATGACACCTGTTTCCATGTGCACAGGTCTTAGTTCTTTATTGACCTCCTACTCTTGCATATGTCAAACATACACTTGTGTGAGAAATTGTAATATTCATATAAATCCATATGTGCTATTTTTTCTGATTGTCATTCATTGAGATGTTCTGTTGAAATACTTGGTCTGCTAAGTTTTAGCTAGCAATGAATTGAAAGTTGAAAACCCACTTTACATGGAAATGGAATACTAGTATTTGAAAGTTTTCTGGTTCTGAAATGTATGTAACTTTGTGAATGAGATTCATTACTCATTGTTGATGATATAAAAAAACTTAGTAAATAATGAATCCCTTTTATATGTGTTTTGGTTTTTGCGTTAATAAAATGATGCTTATCATCTTTGTTTGAATGTGATGAATATCAAAATGAAAGAAGTAAAAAAAATTAAGAGGCGATGGTTGGGGGTTGGAGTTTCGACACTAGCCATGGAGGAAATTTATGATTACTCTAGGTTCACTATGGTGTACCTTCTTAGACCTAAAGGTGTAGTAGAAGAGATGTTTATTATATATAAGGCCGGAACAGGAAACCAACTTGATAAGAAAATCAAAAGAGTTAGGACTGATAGAGATGGAGAAATAGTACCAACACCCTAAAATGACTATTGTAAGAAGAATAGAATTAAACATAAGTTTAGTACCCCTTATTTACCACAACAAAATGGTATAGCTGAACGTAAGAATAGAACCTTGCAGGAAATGATGAATGCTATACTTTTAAGTTCAGAGATGTCTGAAACCATGTGGTGATCTATTCTTTCAGCTTGTCATGTTCTTAACCGTGTATCCCATAAGAAACTAGACAAGACACCTTATGAGATGTGGAAATGATATACTTCCAACCTGAATTTTCTTCGAGTGTGGGGTGTTTGGCTAAAGTATATCTACCTAACTTTAAGAAGTCTAACATTGAACCTACGACCCCATGACACTGTATTCATATGTTATTCTCATCATATGTGATGTGCCTGCGTTTGCCTTTATGATAGAATAAATCCCAAAAACTTATGATGAGGCAATGAGATCCATTGATGCTAGTTTTTGGAAAGATGCTATTAAAAGTGAGCTTGATTCTATTATTTCTAACCAAACTTGAGAATTGTCTGAGTTATTTAAAGGTAATTCAAAACTAGACTTGTGATTATGGGTTTTACCAAAAAGAAAGGCTTGGACTATTTTGATACTTATTCTCGTGTGATCAAGATTGCTATGATATGGACTCTAATTGCCTCAGCTGCAATTCACGAGTTAGTTGTACATCAAATGGATGTCAAAGACAGCCTTTTTAAATACTGACCTAGAGGAAGAAATCTACATGTCCCAACCCGAGTGGGTTGTGATTGTTGGTAAAGAGAATAAGGTATGCTAGCTTAGAATATCTCTATATGGTCTAAAACAAGAATCTAAGCAATGGTATAAGAAGTTTGACAGCACTTTGTTGAGGAATGACTATATTGTGAATACCTCTGAATCATGTGTTTATTCTAAACTAATAGGATCAGATTGTGTGATTGTATGCCTATATGTAGATGACATGTTGATTTTTGGGAACAATTTGGACGTTGTGAAAGATACCAAGAATTTTATGTCATTCCAATTTGAGATGAAAGGCCTATGAGAACCTGATGTAATTTTAGGAGTTAGATTTATTAAACTACAGAATCTGTAGTTGTATCAGATAAGTAATAAACTACTGAGAGTAGGCCGTTACATCTGTAGACAAGAGTAATTTCAGTGACAAACTTATAAATAAGTGTTATGGGACACAATCGATTCTCTTTAAAAAACACCGTGTCGTCAAGTTCCCTTTGCATTCGAAGGGCAAGAAGGTAAGAAGGGCAAGAAGGTAATAAAAAAAAAGGGCAAGAAGGTAATCCCGAACCAAAACCCTCGCGATAAAATCCATTCCCCTAGGTTTTCATTTCCTAACACGCGCAGAAACAAATCTTAGGCGGCGGCGGCGGAGGTGGAGGCGAGAGGAAGGCGAGAGAACAAGATGGTGAAATTTCTGAAGCCTAACAAAGCGGTGATCCTCCTTCAG
This sequence comes from Scilla litardierei, assembly GCA_030789695.1. Taxonomy (NCBI): domain Eukaryota; kingdom Viridiplantae; phylum Streptophyta; class Magnoliopsida; order Asparagales; family Asparagaceae; genus Scilla; species Scilla litardierei. The sequence continues at coordinate 165,970,183 of CM061140.1, read as the reverse complement.
GGACGCTTCGCTGGCCGGAAGGCGGTGATCGTGAAGAACTTCGACGATGGTACCCGCGACCGCGCGTACGGCCACTGCCTCGTCGCCGGCATAGCAAAGTACCCGAAGAAGGTGATCCGCAAGGACTCGGCGAAGAAGACGGCGAAGAAATCGAGGGTGAAGGCATTTCTGAAGGTCGTGAACTACTCCCACATCATGCCGACGCGCTACACGCTGGACGTGGATCTCAAGGACGTCGTCAACCTCGACGCGTTGCAGACGAAGGACAAGAAGGTGGCCGCCTCCAAGGAGGCGAAGCAGAGGTTCGAGGAGAGGTTCAAGACTGGAAAGAACAGGTGGTTCTTTACCAAGCTCAGGTTCTAGGTATTATTCTGTTGGTTATGGTCATCTAGGCTTTTTGGTTCCTTTGAATGAAAACTTCCGTTCTGTTGTTAGATAATGGTTAATCGGATTGTTGGAGGTGAGTGTAGTAGTGTTTATTTCTTTGGCAATCGACATTATGTTTTTGACATTGGTTGATCATAATTATTTCCAAACTACCCTTTATATTGAGTCTGGGTTATGAAATTATATACGAATTCATGGATACTGATATGAATTCTCAGCACATATGTATTGTTTTGAAATTATAAATTGAAAATTCCTTTATAATTTTCATATAGACAACAAGTCAACAATCAACAGTTAATATCTTATGATGTACCATAAATGATGTTCCCTGAGTCATCTGATTCACTTACACGTATGAAGGAGTAACGATGATTCATGGAATTATGTATCCAAGACATTTAGGGCATGTTCTTTTGCTGGAATAGGAAAAGTGGAATAAGGGAAAATTTATATTGCAAGGAGAGAGAGAATGAAGTTTTGTGTTCTTTTGGGTGGAATAGAGTATGGAAAGTGGGGTTTGGAATAGAAAGTGGGGTCCACATTCTATTCTTGTGTTCTTTTGGGATTGTGGAGTTGGAATGAAAAAGTGGAAATGAGATGAGTTGGAGGGGAGAGATAGAGAGAGATGAGAGAGTGGGGCCCACCATTCCTAAGGATTCCACTGTATTCCAAGCAAAAAGCTTGGAATACAAAAGTGCTCATCATTACCAAATTGGAATAGCCACGTAGGATTCTATTCCAAAAGAACAACCGCTTAGAATACAACCTTGGAATATGGTGAATAGTGCCTGAACAGTGCCATTATTCTTATTCCCACCCCTACTCCGTGCAAAAGAACAGGCTCTAGGCTAGATATGTCCGTGGCACGATTGAGTAGTAAAAATGCTGTCAGTGTCTGTCTCCACAACCAAAAGGGTTGCTCTTGCAAAGACTACTGATACAACCTTTGGCTTGTCCAGAGCCGCCTATTTAATTATCTCCAGCTGATTAGCCCAGTACGGTCCATGACTTCGATCCAGCAATCCACGAGCCCTCACATGTAGACTACCCCCTTTCCATTTTTTGCGACAGTTCGACTGACCATTCGGCTACTGTGATTACGGGGCCCGCCCATCAAACCTGGCGATCAATGATTGACGATTAATATGTCATAAATACAGACAACACAGGTCAACGACAATAAAACACCATAAATACGCGAGTGTTATGGACGTATGACGTTGACAAAAACCATTGCCTACAAAAATGGTTCCACGAACGAGGAGGGATGGACGAATCTGAGACCCGAGGCTCTAGTAATCATATACTCACAATCTACTCCACCAAACACTATATTCCTGTTTATAGCTCGGACCAAGAACTAGCGGACGACGACCCCAATAGGTCGGACATAGTTTCACCGAGCATCCCTTAGTCACATACTGACTTAAGTATTGGAGAGGATTTGGTCAGAACTCAGATTCGACCACGTGACGAGCTTCCTGTATTGCAGATAGCTGGGAAGATAGCTCGGTCACGACTCGGTCCGACACCTGTAGCTTGGCCCGGAGTTCCTTCAGCCCAAAGTTAGCTCGTCCAGCGCTTCGAAGGTTGTCCATGTCCTCAACGTCAGCGGCATGGGCCATTCTTCAGCAACATTTGTAGTGAGAAAATACACTGAAACAATTTCAACGCATGAAGAGGTTAAGTACCATGCAGATATAAAAATCCCTGATTAGAAACGGTAACCAATATGTTTTCTTATTGGTACAATGTACAAGATGTAATATTAGCTACTTCATACGGCCTGATTTGAACTGCTGTTTGCTAGGATTTTATGATCAAGTTTGAAACTATAAAAATGATTAAGTTTATAAAACTAAGAAGAATGTGTGGGCTATAATAAGATCCGATTAGGGGCCAGTTTTGCCAAGGGCTTAGGAAGATAGCTCGGTCACGGCTCGGTCCGACACCTATAGCTAGGCCCAGAGTCCATTTAGCCCCAAAAGTTAGCTCGTCCAGCGATTCGAAGGGTGTCCATGTCCTCCACGTCAGCGGCATGGGCCATCCTCCAGCAACATTTATAGTGAGAAAATACACTGAAACAATTACAACATTTGAAGAGGTTAAGTACCATACAAATATAACAATCCCTGATTAGAAACGGTAACCAATTTGTTTTTTTATTGATACACTGTACATGATGTAATACTGGCTACTTCATACGGCTTGATTTGAATTGCTGTTTGCTAGGATTTTATGATCAAGTTTGAAACTATAAAAATGATTAAGTTTATAAAACTAAGAAGAATGTGTGGGTTATAATAAGATCCGATTAGGGGCCAGTTTTGCCAAGGGCTTAGGGAAACTCTATTCACACAAACCAAGTTGCTTTGCGCACACACCACCTTACACACCTAGTATTTTTAAAGACTTGGTTCTTACTTTACGCCCATTTATTACTAAATTACAAATGTCTTTATTTTTCTCTTTGAAAAACCTGATGCCTTCGTCATCTCCGCCTGCCGCCCCTCTTCTCAGCATCCTCATTTTCGTCTGCGTTTTGTGCATGAATTTTTTATTAAAGAGGTTGAAAACACTATCCTCATTTTCGTCGCGTTTTGTGCTTGAATTTTTTATTAAAGAGGTTGAAGAAGAAGAAGAAGAGGCATCGGTGGTGGAGGGATGAGATGGTGGCAAGCAGACAATGGCAGGAGGAAGTAGAAGAAGAGGAGGATCAATGAGAACCATTGATCTCTATTGTACATGGTAAAAAAGTTTCAAAGAGGAGGAAGAAGAAGAAGGTGAGGGGGTGGCATCGAGGAGGCGGCTTCCGGTCGAAGAGCCATTGATCTCTACTGTACATGGTAACATTTTTTCAAAGAGAATGAAGAAGAAGAGAGCCGGGGGGGGGGGGGGGGGGGGGGGAGCGAGGAGGCGTCTTGCTATCGTCTCCTTGCCATCATCTCAGTTTCTTCATCTTCTTCTATCACATCAAAGCTTTAGAGGGAGGAGGAGGAAAGGAGGATCAGACGGTGAGGATGGGTGGATGACGTGGTGACGGCGACGGTAGGGAGAGGGTTAAAAAGGAATAATTTTGAAGTAAATTTTGAATGACAAACTTGTAAATAAATGGGATGTGTTTGAAGCAATTTGGTATGTGTGTATATCAACTCCCAAGGACTTAATGGAAGTACTAATTATGGTCGCACGGTTGACATCCAACTATTAGGAAAACAAAGTGGTGAGATGCAGAGTAACTAATTTAGAAACAGATATCTTACGAAGGGGATCAGTTTGGAAGACCTTCCACTATCGAGTTTGTATTGACTGTATATTTTGTGAAGACATATTTACTTAATTATCTTTTTTAGACTTAATTCTTTAGGAGTTAACTAATCATGTATTATGTATATTAAGCATTGCCTTTGTCAACAAATTAGTATTTGAGAGACATATCTTCCTAGTACTTTTAAATGCTGCAGAATTGACATCTTATGGACATACGATGTTGGGAGAAGACATTGATAGTTAATGATCAAGCTTTTCTGACGAACACTATTAGTTATAAATTTTAGTGTGCATGTACGGGATTCTCTGATCTAGAAATGTTATAATTTGGTAGGTTTGACCTTTATCATCATCTTCTATTTCCAATAGTTTGCTTGTAGTAGAATCATCATACTGACAGATTGACTTGGTAGGGATTCAACATCTATCATCATTTTCTTCCTGGTAGGGATTCTGCACTTATCAACTTTTTCATCTTCCGGACACCTCCACATTGGTAGGGTTGGCATTTGTTGCCTGTTCCTCTTTCTAATGCATTACTTACAGCTAAGTCATCACATCGACAGATTAACTAGGCTGGCATGGATTCAGTTTTATCAGCTTTCTCTCACTTTGATGCTTTCAAGTTATTAAGGATTCGATCACATTTCTCTCTTTAATATTTGTTTGTGCATGGTTGATACTTGGCCAAAAATAAAATTTTGAAAATGACCAGAAGGTGTTTTTATTTCAGGATGATGCAAAATGAATACTTAGTTATGGAGGTCTAAATTAGAACTTTATTAATGCAAATAGAAATTTTTTTTCCTTGGTGCTAGGTAACATTTCTTATCATCCTTGGAAATCAATTTTCAACCATAGTGCATTCTCAGCATAAATAATATCATTCTCACTTTTTGGTTCTATGTTGTTTGGCAAGAGTAAATTCTTTCACCTTTTTATAAGTTGACATCAAATAGCATTTCTTTGCTAATTCTTGTTCACTCCTTGCTATATCACAACCATCCTTGGTCATGAACTTGACAACCTAATAGTAAAGAGAGACAATCGTCTTTAATACCACTAGGGATGGACATTCCATTCTACCATTGTATGCAAAAGTTTCATTTACTGCCATGAAATCAAGGTTCATCGCGGATTATCTACTTCTATCCTTGCCAGCTTCAATGTATATGCTGATTCTCCTTGCCATTTTTGCGTGGTGCCATGTGAATTTTATAAATGGTATAGGGCATGGTTGTAGTCGTCATTTATCAATCTCTAGCTTTGTAAATAAGATGCTTGCCAAACTATTGGTATCTACCAGTTTGCAATGGATATAGAAGTCTGCAACGCTTCCTTTGATGATGATTGAGTCATCACATTTCATGTTCAGGACCTCTAAATCTTTTTAAGAAAAGGGGATTGGTTGGTTGGTTGTGCTTACTAGATGAGTCAATGTGGTTTACATTACCAACATATGTTTGCCTTTTAATTAGGACATCCCAAGCTCTGGTTATTATATGGATGACTTTTGCCGCTTCATGGCTTTGATCCTTCCCTTCCCATTTATCTGAACTTTGGCCTTCTTGGTGAGAGGTGCATCGCTATAGATATCTTTGTATAATCAAAGTTTCTATGTTTTGCCTTAGTTAAGTACACACATTCATTGTATATCCATGGTTACTCACTGTACTTATTTTTGTCTATATTAAAGTTTCAATTCACATTTTTGGTTGAGATTGCCTCACTCTTCATCCTAGAACTACATCAGTATTTAAGCCGGCTAAGTATTTTGAAGAAGTACATCATTCAAAACAATGTACTGATGGAGTATCGTTGCTCATCATCTCTTCATTGTGGCTGTGCTCATCTTTCTTCTTATCGACCCTTTTCTTTAAATTCCTGGAAATGATGAGCTCCTCATCATTTATAGATACCTCTCAGGTTACCAAGGCATCCAGACTAGTTTGGTGGATTGGTGACAAGAGAATGCTTGAGATCTGCATTTGTGATCCCGTTCATAAGTATGGATGTTGAAATAACAAGGCTTACTCCATTCATTTCTAACATCATATTGCCAATGCATTTGATGTACTTTCGTAATGATTTACCTTCCTCTTGCTGAATACTCACACGGCATATGGAGAATCGCTCTCTCTTTTTAACCGCTATGAATTATTGGTGACTAGATCATCAAGCCGCACGTGTATCAATGCTATTTAGTCTTGCAATGCGTTAAATGCTTCAACTATATATGACATAGCCTATCAGTGATTATGGCAGCAATAGCGGGGCATCGGATTCGGGGCTAGAGATGGTGGTGCTTGGACAATTCTATTTAAGCTTCATCCCCGTCACGGACATAGGCGGTAGATTTCTCTCCATCGGATCAGAACTCGACCTGATCATGGGGGGCGAGTTGATCGGATGCTTGGAGACCAACCTGGACATCTTCGCCTGGTCGCCTGACGACATGCCGGGCGTGGACCCCCAAGTAATCACCCACCAGCTATACGCCGACCCAATTTTACGTTGGTCAGGCAGAAAAAGAGACACTTGGGCGGCGAGAAGATGAGGGCCGCCTCCGAGGAAGTGGAGCGCCTGCTCGACGCGGGCTTCATCCGAGAAGTCTGGTCCCAGAATGGCTGGCCAACGTCGTGATGGTGAAAAAGTCTAGCGGCAAGTGGCGAATGCGCGTGGACTTCACCGATCTCAACAAGTCCTGCCCCAAAATAGCTATCCGCTACCCCGCATCGACCACCTCGTGGACAACGCCTCGGGCTACGAGATGCTCAGCTTTATGGACGCTTACTCCGGGTATAACCAAGTCCAAATGGACCCGGAAGACGAAGAGAATACGTCATTCATCACCGACCGGGGGACCTTCTGTTACAAGAAGATGCCTTTCGGCTTGAAGAATGCGGGGGCGACCTACCAAAGGATGTTCAATATGGTTTTCGGCTCCCAGATATGGAGGAACCTCGAGGTCTATGTGGACGAAATGCTGGTCAAGTCCAGGGATCCCGCCGACCATATTGTCGACCTTCGAGAGACTTTCGAGCAGCTGCGAAGGCACAACATCCGGCTCAATCCCACCAATTGCACGTTCGGGGTGAGGTCCAGAAAATTTCTGGGCTTCATGATCACCAACATTGGCATTGAAGCCAACATCGACAAGATCAAGGCCCTGGTCAACATGAGGGAGCCGAAGACGATCAAAGAACTGCAGAGGCTGAACGGGCGGATCGCTGCTCTGGGGCGCTTCCTGTCCAAATCTGCTGAGAGATCTATCCCTTTCTTTAGGACCCTGAGAAAGGCTCTCATCGAATCCGCCAAGAAAAGAAAAGCCGTGGAGTGGGACAAGAGCTGCGCCCGAGCGTTCGCCAAGCTGAAGGAATACTTCCGCAGTCCCCCACTCATCTCCAAGCCTATGAGGGAGAATCGATGAGCCTTTACTTAGTCAGCACTGGAGAAGCGGTGAGCTCGGTGCTGATCAGGGAAGACGATGGGGTGCAAGGCCGGTGTACTATATTAGCCGAATCCTGAGAGATGCGGAGGGCCGATACAGCCCCATGGAGAAACTTGCCTACGCCCTTGTGCTCTCGACGCGTCGACTCCGCCTATACTTCCAGGCCCACACGATCATGGTCCTAACCGACTACCAGCTTGAGCAAAACCTTAAGAGGTTCGATCAGATGGGGAGGATGCTGAATTGGGGAGTAGAGCTAAGCGAGTTCGATCTCCGATATAAGCTGTGGACCTCCATCAAGGGACAAGCACCATTAATAGAGCAACGCCCCTCGAGGACGCGGACCCAAACATGGTAACGCCTCCCATCTATGTCTTTCCTTTTGTCTGACGTCATTCTTACTGATCAACCAGGGGACAAAGATGCGTGGGTAGTCCACGTAGATGGTTCGATGACCCGGGCGGGGAGCGGGGTCGGCATCGTCATCCGGTCCCCCGACGGACACACCATCGAGTATGCACTCCGATTCGAGTTCCCGGCCACAAACAACGTGAAGCTAGCTCGGGCCCTAGGAGTGGACTCCGCATGCCTCCTTAGCGATTCCAAGCTCATAATCAACCAGCTACAAGGGGATTACGAGGCTCGGGAGGATGCGATGCAACGTTACCTTGCCTCGGCCAAGACCGAGCTATCAAGGTTCAAATACGCCGAGACCCTCCACTTGCCGCGATCGGAGAACGCCCGCGTAGACGCCCTGAAATGCCCCGCTCCCCAGGATACCCAATAAGTACGAATCCGTATCAGGTATTCCTGAAGAGGCGAGTGTTACGAAGAAAAATACAAAATTTCAACACAAGCAGGTCCACTGCGCACTGCTGGGATAGTACCTGCAATGTTCCCAAGCACAACCAAACAAACATTGACATAACACAGAAAGTAACACAGAGGAAAGCTGCACAACAACTAAACTCAAAGAAATGTCTGATATATATACATCATCCATCTGTACATACATCCATCATGAACAACTCGCCACTACCCAAACAAAACCCCAAAAGTACAACACTCTCTCCTCTCATCTCTCCACCCCAACCTAACTCATCCACATAACTCCACTGCTGCACCTCATAGCCACCAACCAACTCCAACACCCGAACCTGAAAAGTCAACGGTGGGCACGTCAAAGCGTGACCCAGTAGGAATACCATACCCAAACTAGCCCTTATATGAAGCGTGGAAAAAGTGCACGTGAGCAGGCAGAGTGTATGACATGGCATAAACTTCTACTACAGTAAATGAAGTAACAACTATAGTTATGTGCATGTGGGAGCATGCAAGTGCAACAGTCAAGGTGTACATATTAGCATAATGTACAAGTGGTAACAAGGACACGTACATCATTTACAATGAGCAATTAAGTGATAATAGTAGACCAAGTAAACCGGTAACATGGAACCCGTCTCACTTTCACTTACTTAAGCTTCACAAATGAAAGCAAACCACCTCACTTTCCAATATGCACCCATCTCAAGCAATTCACGCATTCATGGCAACAATCATACACACAAGGCAACATTCACATCTATAACCACAAGTCACACATCATGCTCAATGATGCCATGATGCATATGAAACACAAGCAATTGCTATGAGATGCAATGAAATGCAATTGGATCCCATGAATGAGCCGGCGTGCAAGTGCACATGATTCTACTCCGTTATCAACGTGGAGCCACCTAATGGTATCAAGAGGTTGCCCACGGAGACTACACCCGCTTCCTACCGTGGCAACTTTGTCCATGCCCGTGCATTCCACCCTCGTGTCCTAACAACATCATATCCAAACTTGCTTTCTTTTCCCCATATCAACGCCTCTTGAAGGCCAACATTGTTACCAACATTTAAATCACCAAAATATTGAATATAAATGAAAATGAACAACTTTATGCAACATGAGATGAAGCATGCGATGGCTAATTAAACAACTGATGAATCATGGAACAATCATACATGAAGCCATAGAACGTGGATATCCATAATTGAACACACAACAACATATTCATACAACCCAGTTTCTGGAAATAGCAGGACAGCCCCAAACAGAGGCATAATGCTCCAAATATTTGTATCAAACATGCCAATACAATACAAATGAAAGTTGTAGATATATGTGTTGTGGAGTCACAGTTAAAATTTCAAGAGGAAATCCCCAATGTGTGATTTATGGTGAATTGTTTGGTGAGAACTGTCGAATCTGTTTTTCAGACAGATTCTAAGGACTGTAAAGATTGCTAGTTTTGGGCATATTACAGTCGGAATTACGGAAATATTATCTCAACGAAAATTGTAGAGAATGTTGTTATCTTTCCAACGAGACCAAGATCACCAATTTCTATGGAGTGTGCAGGGACTGATCTACGTTTTTCCAAACTGTGTCCAGATTGGATGAAATTCCGACATGTTGTAAAGATAGAATTTTTAACACTATTTCCAGTTCGAATTGGTAAAAGTTCACAACATAAAAGTTATAGATAACAATCCAATATTTAAGTCATAAAAATTTCAGAGCAAACTCAATTCTAGATTGGAAGGAATAAGCAGAACAATTCAGCATATAAATCTGTCCAGATTTGCTCATCGCACAAAACCACCCAAAACTCAGGATTGCTCACCGCGCACAACCATACAAATCTCAGAATTGCTCACAGCGCACAACCATACAAACTCAGGATTGCTCACCGCGCACAACCATACAAATCTCAGGGTTGCTCACCGCGCACAACCATACAAATCTCAGGGTTGCTCACCGCGCACAACCATACAAACCTCAGGATTGGCATAAGAAAAGGTATAGCCACAACAACAACAACCATGAAACTAAGCATGCAACTCTAATACTAGTTGGAGATGGAATCCTACCTTAGGGGTGATGAGAGGTAAGGGGGTAGCCCAAATTCCTATGGCTCCTCCTTCTTCAAGTCCTTCTTCTTCTCCTTCTCCTTCACAAGCTCCCAGAATGAGCAACAGCACCCAAACGACGACAGGGATGCTACAGGTGTGTGCAGAGTGAGGTGGCGTTGCCCTACGGGTGCTCAGCCTCCGTAAATTCTAAGAGGGAGCGATGGGAAGGGATGAATTCGGCCTGATCTTGTGGATGGAGAGATATATTTTTAGAAGAGTTTAGAAACGAGGAGAATTTGAGAGAAAAGAGTAGAAGAGCCAAGAATCACGTAGAAGAGTCAAGAATCTATATTTACAAGTTTGCCATCCTCCACAAATATCTTTTCCACTCTCAGAATTACTCAACGCACAAAACCATACAAAGTCTAGAATTGCTCAATGCACAAAACCATACAAAATCTAGAATTGCCACCCAACCTTAATTACAAGTGTGTCATTACTTCTCACACTCTCATATTAATTACAGGAATGCCACTAACCTTAACCCCTTTCACACTAGTCTCTATACACCAATCCTACACACACATTCACACACATACACACCATCAAACAAGCACATTCATGCATTACATATCCATGCATCACCTCACCATTCATGCATGTACTCTATACCCACATTACTAAACTCACTATATTACTAACACATAAGCATTCAACGAACATCCATGGGTAACCATGCAAGCAACCAATAAGAATATACAATTAGCATCAATTAGTAACACTGATAATGAGTCTAATTACTAGGACCACTCCTCACAATCATTTAATATTACTCTACCACTTCATAGTTCACTGCACACACTACATGCACAAGCATGATCAACCACATTAAGCACCTGCAAATATGTATTCACGTGTATACAAGCATATACACCATACATAGTACACCGTTATACACTCTACTATCACCCTAAAAATATAGGCCCTACGTATATGGCACTCTGGGCCATTATATTCTACACACCTTAAAAATCAAGTCCGTCCTCGGACTTTCCAAACTAGGGGTCAACTTAAGAAGGGGCAGACTTAGACATTAAGGTCACTATACCACATGCATACATACATTATATCAAAAGCAATGCATACTCATGTGCATACACTTACACATACATCAAATAGTCATACACATAACCGGTCATACACCTACCCATGCATGGGCACACACCCATACACGTCATTATACAATCATGTCACACAACCTAGCATACACAAATCATGTCAACACACATGTTGTGTAAGAACGCAAACAAATCATCACAAATGTTATGACATGAAACATAACATGAAACACACACATGTCATAACTAATGTTATGCCATGACATACTAAAACAAGCACAACCAGTACACACATACCACAGCATATGTACCCGCAAACATGTACACCCGCACATGCTCGCAACTATACATCTGATCATATATATATATCTCATACATCACTACTTGCACACATAGATCACCATAGGCAACATAACCACCATGCTTACTCTAGCGTGCCCACTCATACCAGAGCAGAACACAAAGATCCACACATGGATCTATACAATCAGCATGTACACATACACCACATATTACAAATACAGACGGCATGCCATATATATACATCACCTAGAGCTCAATCAACTATATATGTCCATGATACACACTCCTAATAGGTTACCATATATTAACAAATATATGCATGCACCTCTATACCCAGACATACAATCATGTATGCCCCTTAATATCCATCCAACATTCTCATATGCATCATCATACAGAGTCTTACATATCAATACCAATACACATAAATAGCCATACAATAATATATCCATCCATCCACATGTGTAAGCATTCCAGCTTACAGCCATACTTGTATCATATGTTCATCACATGCATCTACTCACAACAATATTATTATCAAGACTTATACACACATACGTGGGTGGAACTTATGGATCCACTCACGTAACTGCACACTTACATGTGCATACATCACATACAGTATATAGCAACTACACAATACATATATACAATACCTGCACCTTAATCACGTATATAACTCAATTCTACACATTACTCATAAGTCCACCATGTATTAACACATATACTTCAAATACAATCACATAGCCATATAATCATTCGTACATATACCATAATCATATGCACATGAGCATATCATTTCAACATGCTCAACACGCCATATACAACACTTATATAGCTATAGACGTATATGTACACATACACACACACACATAGATATGCTCACACATACTTACTCAATCAACACTCTAGAGTCTACCCCCAGGGCTCTATACCTCAAGCTTCTGATATCAGGGCTCTATCTTAAGGCAGAACTCCTACCCACCTTAAGACCAAACTACTCTTGGAACACTACACGCACTACCCTTACACAGCCGCAGTGCGGTGACCTGCATGGGCCACCAACTGCAACGCCCCGCTCCCCAGGATACCCAATAAGTACGAATCTGTATCAGGTATTCCTGAAGAGGCGAGTGTTACGAAGAAAAATACAAAATTTCAACACAAGCAGGTCCACTGCGCACTGCTGGGATAGTACCTGCAATGTTCCCAAGCACAACCAAACAAACATTGACATAACACAGAAAGTAACACAGAGGAAAGCTGCACAACAACTAAACTCAAAGAAATGTCTGATATATATACATGTCACGCCCCGCTTCCCAAAAACATGGAGGCGAAGCGTGAGAAGGTCCGCACGGACTTGAAGCTGCAAAGCCGCAAGTCCGATAAGCGTCAAATAAAACGAAGTAGCAGGTCCCTGTAATGTGACTCAGAACAACAATAACAATAATAGGAAAGAGAGACAATAATATAACATTATTCCAACACATAGTCCAACAAAAGTCCAACAACTAGAAATGCCACCAGGCAACAAAAGAGTCAAAAGCAAAAGGCCTAGCATGGCCAACAGAAACTAACAAAACGGTGCTACTCACCGACAACCACAACTAACAAAGGAAGAGTACGAAAGATCCCTAAGATTGATCACCGGTGTCCTCGTACTCCACGTCACCAACGGGTTCGGGCACGAACTCCACGAACTCGTCACTCTCCGCAACTGTCTCTGGCTCAGCAACTAACATGCGTCACCCAAAGAGAAGGGGCACATGTCAGCAAGTCTAAAAAGACTTGTGCAAGGAAACTATAAAAGTAAAGCAACCTAACAGTTCTAAAGTAAAGTATGACATGGATATAAAATGACAAATGACATGGCATGGCAAGTAAATAAGTAAAAGACAAGTACTGGAATTGTAATCACGTCGTGCACAGAGATTCCGTCCTTTGGCTAGAGTGGCTGTACGGGCCAACTCTTACACTCAAGTGACCGTTTATCCCTACCCCTCCACGTGTGTCGAGCCAGGGCATTACCCCCGAACACGGAATGCTCGCTTCTGGATCACGAGCCAGGAAGTGTTTTAACACGGATGGCGTAGGGTTATGCCCGCATAACGGGTGCCTAGCCGGTAACACGGAATCATGGATTTGGTACAAGTAGTGTAGCGTGTGCTACGATGCAAGTTTAACTAGGATGACATGTACGATGCAACGCATGGCAGTTAACAATTCAAATGCGTACAGTTAAGGAATTTAAACATGACAGATAACAATGCATAAATGATATGGCAAGGTGTCGGATCTAGCTTCGTTGTCAAGCTAGATCACAAGGTTGCGCCTAGATCGCTATCATTTCACGATCTAGTCTCTTTCACGCTAGTACAAGGAATTGGCCTAAAAACATGGCCTAAAGAAGTGTTGGCAAGTTTCACTTGCCTGTTTCTGGTGAGGTCGGTTGTCGTGGGTTCGTCTTGTTGAGCGTTACGCTTATGGAACGACTGGTTCTCTGTTTTGATTAAATACATGTTTGAATCAGATTCGTCCCAAAATAATTAAACAGTAATTCATTCTCTTTATTATACCCTAGGGGTGTTGAAATCATGTTATTAACTAACGTTACTGTTCACAGAATGAAGTCTGTTCATTTAGGAATATCTCATTAACCAATGCCCCTCCTTTTAATCTTTAGATAGATATATATATATATATAAGAGTCATTATCTTATTGGTCCCATGCACAGAAAACAGGATATACATCGCACTAATATTTACTTTTAGCAAGATAATAGTTTTCGTGCATAATTTGTTGGTTGCTCATAACTCATGGTCTGTGATTGGGTCTTTGTTGTGCGCATGGTCCAAGTGCCAGAATCATTTACCTCGGTATCAAAACTATTAGAAATTAACAAGACACCAGCTCATTCCATATGTTAACTTACTGATAAAATTCATAGGAACTTGGCTTTCTAGAAGAGTGAAAAACTGCATGCTCCTATCTATGTAATAAATTAGCATCCCCAAATAATGTGTAATTATAACATAAAACTAGTGTCTGTTAAATAATTGAGATCAACCCTTAAAACTATAACAACGTAATATTGTGCTCACAGATTCCTACTCATGTTTCTCAGGTAATTTCTTATATCACTCAGCTTATTCATCAGGTTATAAATATATATTCACTGAGTAATGACTTAAGAAATAATTTAGGTAATGATCTAACATACTTAATAACTACTCTTTTCCAATAACTTATTAACACTAACAGTACTTAAACATAACTAATGTCTTACATCATGATAATACATGCAACCACAAGTCCTATGACTAAGTAATTATCTTGCAGCATTAATACTTACGTGTTTTAATTGCAGATTGTAAGGCGACGAGCGACGGCGATATGGTGGGCAGCGTCCGGTGGCGGTGAGGTGCGTGGCAGAGGTGATCTCTGGAAACGAGGCGTGCGGCGGTTCGGGCTGTCGGATCTCGTCGGCGTGGGGTGCAGGCGAATCGGGCTGAGGTTCGACGTTGTGCTGAGGCGCCTGGGGTTCGAGTCGTGAGCGGAGGAGATAGGTGAGTTGAGGATTGAGAGGGGCGGAGAGAAACTCGCTCGCGCGAGGGCTGTGAAGCGTGGAAGAAAAATGTAGGGCGGCGCTGTGTGATTGTGAGAGTAAAGAAAAGACCTAGATTTTTATAAAAAAATAGCACGTGAAGTGCAGCCTAGGGTTGTTTTATAAGGAGAAATAATGGGGTGAGGGGTTATTACGTGGGAGAGAGAAGCGGGGATCAAGTGGAGGGTTAGAGAGAGTGGGGGTGTTTTAGTTAGGATCTGATTTAAAATATTAAAACGTTTCGATTTTAATGCCCACAGCATTTGCCTTACTCTAAGTAAGTTAGTTAGGAAAGTTAGTTTAGAAATTAGTAATTAATAATCAATGGGTTATTAGGTTATACAATTTGTTAGGTTAGTGGATGCACCCAGTTAACAAATTTGTTAAGAGTGCTATGTTCGGATGGATTTTATTTAAATATAAGTTTGGATTAATAATTTTGTAAAAAGTAATAATTACATTAATAAGGTATTTGCAACTTCGCCTCCTAGGTATCCAAACATAAAAAAGAAAATACCGGGGCGTTCGCGCCTTCGAGAGTATCGCAAATACGGGGTCCGGTCACCCGTCCGAACTACGGAAATACAATAATTAAAACAAATACACCAAACGTACTCGAAACACGGTTAAGCGCTAAAATACGGACGGTCGGAACGTGACCGTTACAATACATCATCCATCTGTACATACATCCATCATGAACAACTCGCCACTACCCAAACAAAACCCCAAAAGTACAACACTCTCTCCTCTCATCTCTCCACCCCAACCTAACTCATCCACATGCTGCACCTCATAGCCACCAACCAACTCCAACACCCGAACCTGAAAAGTCAACGGTGGGCACGTCAAAGCGTGACCCAGTAGGAATACCATACCCAAACTAGCCCTTATATGAAGCGTGGAAAAAGTGCACGTGAGCAGGCAGAGTGTATGACATGGCATAAACTTCTACTACAGTAAATGAAGTAACAACTATAGTTATGTGCATGTGGGAGCATGCAAGTGCAACAGTCAAGGTGTACATATTAGCATAATGTACAAGTGGTAACAAGGACACGTACATCATTTACAATGAGCAATTAAGTGATAATAGTAGACCAAGTAAACCGGTAACATGGAACCCGTCTCACTTTCACTTACTTAAGCTTCACAAATGAAAGCAAACCACCTCACTTTCCAATATGCACCCATCTCAAGCAATTCACGCATTCATGGCAACAATCATACACACAAGGCAACATTCACATCTATAACCACAAGTCACACATCATGCTCAATGATGCCATGATGCATATGAAACACAAGCAATTGCTATGAGATGCAATGAAATGCAATTGGATTCCATGAATGAGCCGGCGTGCAAGTGCACGTGATTCTACTCCGTTATCAACGTGGAGCCACCTAATGGTATCAAGAGGTTGCCCACGGAGACTACACCCGTCTCCTACCGTGGCAACTTTGTCCATGCCCGTGCACTCCACCCTCGTGTCCTAACAACATCATATCCAAACTTGCTTTCTTTTCCCCATATCAACGCCTCTTGAAGGCCAACATTGTTACCAACAATTAAATCACCAAGATATTGGATATAAATGAAAATGAACAACTTTATGCAACATGAGATGAAGCATGAGATGGCTAATTAAACAACTGATGAATCATGGAACAATCATACATGAAGCCATAGAACGTGGATATCCATAATTGAACACACAACAACATATTCATACAACCCAGTTTCTGGAAATAGCAGGACAGCCCCAAACAGAGGCATAATGATCCAAATATTTGTATCAAACATGCCAATACAATACACATGAAAGTTGTAGATATATGTGTTGTGGAGTCACAGTTAAAATTTCAAGAGGAAATTCCCAATGTGTGATTTATGGTGAATTGTTTGGTGAGAACTGTCGAATCTGTTTTTCAGACAGATTCTAAGGACTGTAAAGATTGCTAGTTTTGGGCATATTACAGTCGGAATTACGGAAATATTATCTCAACGAAAATTGTAGAGAATGTTGTTATCTTTCCAACGAGACCAAGATCACCAATTTCTATGGAGTGTGCAGGGACTGATCTACGTTTTTCCAAACTGTGTCCAGATTGGATGAAATTCCGACATGTTGTAAAGATAGAATTTTTAACACTATTTCCAGTTCGAATTGGTAAAAGTTCACAACATAAAAGTTATAGATAACAATCCAATATTTAAGCCATAAAAATTTCAGAGCAAACTCAATTCTAGATTGGAAGGAATAAGCAGAACAATTCAGCATATAAATCTGTCCATATTTGCTCATCGCACAAAACCACCCAAAACTCAGGATTGCTCACAGCGCACAACCATACAAATCTCAGGATTGCTCACAGCGCACAACCATACAAACTCAGGATTGCTCACCGCGCACAACCATACAAATCTTAGGATTACTCACCGCGTACAACCATACAAATCTCAGGGTTGCTCACCGCGCACAACCATACAAACCTCAGGATTGGCATAAGAAAAGGTATAGCCACAACAACAACAACCATGAAACTAAGCATGCAACTCTAATACTAGTTGGAGATGGAATCCTACCTTAGGGGTGATGAGAGGTAAGGGGGTAGCCCAAATTCCTATGGCTCCTCCTTCTTCAAGTCCTTCTTCTTGTCCTTCTCCTTCACAAGCTCCCAGAATGAGCAACAGCACCCAAACGACGACAGGGATGCTTCGGGTGTGTGCAGAGTGAGGTGGCGTTGCCCTACGGGTGCTCAGCCTCCCTAAATTCTAAGAGGGAGCGATGGGAAGGGATGAATTCGGCCTGATCTTGTGGAGGGAGAGATATTTTTAGAAGAGTTTAGAAACGAGGAGAATTTGAGAGAAAAGAGTAGAAGAGCCAAGAATCACGTAGAAGAGTCAAGAATCTATATTTACAAGTTTGCCATCCTCCACAAATATCTCTTCCACTCTCAGAATTACTCAACGCACAAAACCATACAAAGTCTAGAATTGCTCAATGCACAAAACCATACAAAATCTACAATTGCTCAATGCACAAAACCATACAAAATCTAGAATTGCTCAATGCACAAAACCATACAAAATCTAGAATTGCCACCCAACCTTAATTACAAGTGTGTCATTACTTCTCACACTCTCATATTAATTACAGGAATGCCACTAACCTTAACCCCTTTCACACTAGTCTCTATACACCAATCCTACACACCCATTCACACACATACACACCATCAAACAACCACATTCATGCATTACATATCCATGCATCACCTCACCATTCATGCATGTACTCTATACCCACATTACTAAACTCACTATATTACTAACACATAAGCATTCAACGAACATCCATGGGTAACCATGCAAGCAACCAATAAGAATATACAATTAGCATCAATTAGTAACACTGATAATGAGTCTAATTACTAGGACCACTCCTCACAATCATTTAATATTACTCTACCACTTCATAGTTCACTGCACACACTACATGCACAAGCATGATCAACCACATTAAGCACCTGCAAATATGTATTCACGTGTATACAAGCATATACACCATACATAGTACACCGTTATACACTCTACTATCACCCTAAAAATATAGGCCCTACGTATATGGCACTCTGGGCCATTATATTCTACACACCTTAAAAATCAAGTCCGTCCTCGGACTTTCCAAACTAGGGGTCAACTTAAGAAGGGGCAGACTTAGACATTAAGGTCACTATACCACATGCATACATACATTATATCAAAAGCAATGCATACTCATGTGCATACACTTACACATACATCAAATAGTCATACACATAACCGGGCATACACCTACCCATGCATGGGCACACACCCATACACGTCATTATACAATCATGTCACACAACCTAGCATACACAAATCATGTCAACACACATGTTGTGTAAGAACGCAAACAAATCATCACAAATGTTATGACATGAAACATAACATGAAACACACACATGTCATAACTAATGTTATGCCATGACATACTAAAACAAGCACAACCAGTACACACATACCACAGCATATGTACCCGCAAACATGTACACTAGGCACTGGACAAAGACCGACGTCCTCCCCTACCTCAAGTGACTCGGTCCACGGGAAGCAGACTATATAATCCGGGAGGTTCACGAAGGGATTTGCGGAAATCACCACGGGGGTAGGACGGTCGCCATGAAAATCTTGAGGCAAGGTTACTATTGGCCGACATTGGTCAAGGACTCAACTGAGCACGTTCAGAAGTGTCCGGAATGTCAACAGTTCGCCAAGCTCGGCTCATCTCCCCCATCGGATCTCGTCCCGATAATCAGCTCCGTCCCATTCGCCAAGTGGGGTCTGGACATCCTCGGGCACTTCACCTCTGGGGGAGGACAGAGGAAGTACCTGATCGTGGTGGAAGACTACTTCACCAAGTGAATTGAGGCCGAGCCGCTGGCCACCATCACCTGGAAAAAAGCAAAGAGCTTCGTATGGAACTCCATCATCTCCAGGTTCGGGATCCCTCGATCCATCGTCACTGACGATGGGAAGCAGTTCGATTCTGCGGGATTCAAAGATTTCTGCGGGCAGTGGAAGATCAAGCTTTTGTTTGCCTCTGTGGCTCACCCCCAGACCAATGGGATGGCCGAAGCTGTAAACAAATGCATCATCGAACCACTTCGCAAGAAAGTGACGGAGGCACAAGGAAAATGGCCGGAGGAACTCCCTGGGATACCCCGGTCATACCGGACGACCCATAAGGAAGCCACAGGAGAAACCCCCATTCATGCTTGCGTATGGCGCCGAAGCGGTTGTACCTGTTGAGGTGGGCGAGGAATCCCTCCGCCTCAGACATTTCGATGAAGAGAGGAACTCGGAAGGTTTGGAGCTCAACTTAGAGCTCGTGGATGAACGGCGAAACCAAGCCCTGGCCTCAATCGTCCGACAAAAACATTAAGTGGCCCGCTACTACAACTCCCGGGTCAAAGGAAAAATTTTCCACCCAGGGGATCTGGTCCTTAGGAAAGCGATCTTTAACCCGGAGGTAGCCCGAAAGGGGAAGCTTGCTGCTAAATGGGAAGGGCCTATAAGGTCACCGAGGTCCTCGGCCATGCCACTTACCGGCTCTCTACCCTATGAGGGAAGGCGTTGACTCACACCTGGAACGCAGAGCACCTTCGCAAGTACTACCAGTGAGTGAGCACGACGCAACCCCCACGCCCAATCCAAGCAAATGAACCAAAAACGACCATGAATGAAGAAGAGCTCTTTTTTGCATCTAGTCGTTCCTCAGGCCCAGCTGGGGACAACCCCAGCAGACATGTCACCGGATCGACCGAAAGGCTGGGAGCAACTCCCCCAGTGGGCCAACCCACCGATCGACTGTAAGGCTGGGGGCAACTCCCCCAGCAGGCCGATCACCGGATCGACCGTAAGGCTGGGGCAACTCCCCCAGCAGGCCGATCACCGGTTCGACTGTGAGGCTGTGAGCAGCTCCCCCAGCAGGCCTACCCACAGATTGACCGTAAGATTTGGGGGCAACTCCCCCAGCAGGTCGGTCATCGTCTCGACCGTAAGGCTGGGGCGAATCCCCTAGCGGGCCGACCCACCGATCGATCGTGAGGCTGGAGGCAACTCCCCCGGCAGACTAATTGCCGGATCGGCCATAGGCTGGGGCAACTCCCCCAGCAGGCCTATCAATCGATCGATCGTAAGTCTGGAGATAGCTCTCCCTGCTGGCCGACCGACCCGACCTACCATACAGCTGTGGCAACTCCCCCAGCAGGCCGATCAATCGATCGACCATAAGGTTGGGGGCAACTCCCCCAGCAGGTCGATCGCCATGATCACCCGTAAGCATGGGGCTAGCTCCCCCAGCTGGCCGACCGACCCGATGGACCATAAGGCTGGGGCAACTCCCCCAGCAGGCTGATCAATCGATCGACCGTAAGCCTGGAGATAGCTCCCCCAGCCGGCCGATCGACCCGATCGACCATAAGGCTGGGGCAACTCCCCCAGTAGGCCGATAACCTGATCGACCATAAGGCTGGGGGCAAGTCCTCCAGCAGGACGGTCACCTGTTCGACCTTAAGGCCGGGGCAAGACCTCCAGCAGGACGATCACCCGTTCGACCTTAAGGCCGAGGACAACCCTTGGCAAGCCGAACGTCCATTCGGCCAGGAAACCGGGAAACATTCCCTTGGCACCAGCCCAGTTGTAACGGCCTGTATTTTCCAAAAATATTCAAATTAAGTATTTAAAGAAAATTCAATTTTTAATTGTATTTTATAATGGTTTGTTAGGAGTCTTAAACTGATTTCAAAAATCTCCTATAAAAATATTTTGGAGTACCAGACTAGTTATGGAGTATTTTAGTAAGATCGGATTTCAACAAATACCTCTAAAAGATCTGATAAAAATTCATTTTCGGATATTGCAGTTTTGGGTCAATGAATTTATTTTCTATTCAAACGTCTTCAAAATGTTTTCAAACTTCTGCAGTAGCATCCTATGATCATTTGGGGCTTCCCACATTAATTTCGTAATTTTCTGATATCATTTCAATAGAGAACCCGCAAACCCGCTTTCTAAACGTTTTGGCCAAAATCTAGTATTTCCGTAGCCCAAATCCTGTAACGGACTTCGTATTCACGATCCTCGTGACGATACGGTCCCGTGGGTATGTTTTTGTAATTTTTCGGATTCGTTTACAAAAAACGAGTTTGTATTCCTCCGCTTTGCTAATTACAATCGCTAATGACTTAATTAACCCCTAATGAACATCCTAGCTACCGTTTTTTTTGATTAAATCTGAAATGGATCAGATCTAACTCCCATCTACCCTCCCATCTACCCCCTCATCTACCCCCACTAATTACAAGTTTGCCATTCTAAATACCTATATAAACCCCCTCACTCTTTGTAATAACCCACACCATTTTACGTTCAAATTTTAACCCAGGCCGTTTTAATTTTTGCACTCGACCCGCTCTTCCCCCACTCTCCGATTCACTCTCCCTCTCTCTCTCCCCCAGAGGCCAACGTCGCCCTCCGACCGCCGCCCACCGCCTCGACCGCCGCTCCCCGACTCACCGCCGACCTCCGCCCCTCCCGTCGCCGACGAGCGCCTCGCCACCGCCCGAAAACGCCCCCAGCGCCGCCCCCTTTGATCGCCGACGCTGCTCCGAGCCTCCGCCGCCCTCCGGCCTCCACCACCGCCTGCGCCGCTTCCTCCCGCCGCCGTCATCCACCCCGCTCCGCCGCCGTCCCACTCGACGCCGCAGCCCCGCCATCGCCGACGCAAAAAAAACCCCCAACTCGCCGTCGACTGCGGAAGGTGAGGTTGATGGCAAACTTGTAAATACGAAAAACATTTCGTATTTTCGTATTATTAAAGGGATTTTTATGGTTTTAAATCCATAACTTGAAATATAGGGCTCAGAAAATTGCGAGACTAGTCCCAGAAAATCAGAAACGTCGAAACGAATCCATTGGCGCTAGTTTCGTCGCGATCAGGCAAGTATATTTCTCACAGTGAATTTTTAAAGGCAAAACTTAAATAGGTTAAAATTCTTTTAAAATTCGTAGCTTGCAATTTTTACGTACACTGCTATACGATAAAAATATATGTTACAGTACTTGTAAATACGATCGTTTTGACATCTTGTTTGCAGAATTCTGATGTACGGTTTATCCGAAATAAATCCTTGATCGAGGGTATTATTAATAATTTCTTGTTTTATAAATCCTTTTAAAATTCATAACCTGTGATTTTTACGTACACCAATGTACGATAAAAATATATGTCATAGTACTAGTAAATACGATCATTTTGACACCTTGTTTGAAGAATTCTGATGTACGGTTTGCTCTAAACAATTCCTTGAACATATGTTTTAAAAATCATTTCTTGATTTAAAATTGCTTTTTGGCTATTTAAAATTGTTTAAAAATTGTTTAAAAATCTTGAAAAATAACTACTAGTCTTAGAAAGTATTTTAAGCTAATTTAAACTCTTTTGCTTGGTTAAAATCATATCTTACTCGTTCTTTATTTATTTAAGTGATACTGATGTTTTCATTTAATCGAGTCGTGAAGTTGTGAACTTTCACGAGACTGTTGTACAGACTATTGGAATACCGAGATTGAATTGACTGAATGGAAGATGGAACTTCAACAATATTGAATGAAAGATGGAACTTTAATAATATAGAATGAAAGATGGAATTTCAATAATAGACAGATAGTACACATTCTTTTGACCGCCACTTGACTTGACCCGGGTTTGGGGTAGTCTATGATCACAAGTGTTACAGAATGACTGGATGCGCCATACTAAATTACCTCCAACACATTACGGGGGTTAGAACCTTGACCGTTGCCATATCGGAACGGTGGGTAAGCCTCGGAGTTGCTCCCGTCGCAGGCTGCATGTTGGTTATCTCTAGTACTCTTGGACATGGACTTATCACTAGGATAGACTGGTTTTTGACTATTGTTCTAACATCTTTTCTGCAGGTTGCTACGGTGTGTTTATTTAATGCTAAATTGTCACAGGTTGCAAATGGTATTGCAAATTGTTATTGAATGATTAAATTGCTACAGGTTGTAAACGATATTGCAAATGGCTATCGATGATTAAATTGCTGCAGATTGCAAATGTTCAACTTCTTTAACTGCTTTAACTGTTTTAAATGCTTTAAACTGCTTTATCTCTTTTATTGCTTATTTTAAATTAAACTTATTGCTTGTCTTTAAAAGTCCAGCTTGGTTTAATTTTAAAATGTCTAACGTTTTGGTTTTGAGATTATCTTGCCGAGTAAACCTCGCTGACGGACATTTCATTTTGTTGTTTTACGAAATGTCCGTCAGGTATCGATAGTGAGTTCTTTGAAGACACTACTGCCGGAGTCGAGCCAGTGCTCGAAGACTACGTGGAGTATCTACCCACGGAAGACTAGACTTTTACCTTCGCGTCAGCACTTATATATATATATTTGAATAATGTAATTTGTATACTTTGTTTGTATTGGCCATGCTAGGCCAAGCTGTATCTTAATTAATGTACACTGGATATGTAATAATGTTGTTTGAGCTGCTTCTTAAATTTGCAAGCAAGAATCTGCAATTTTTATACAGACGCTTAGTGTGTTTAAGCCAAGGAGGAAGAAAAGAAAAAGATTCCAAAAAGAAAAAAAAAGTACTCCTCCTTGTTTTAAGCACATCGCGGACCCGCTCGCGTCCTCGCTCCCGGTAGAATGGGAAGCGGGGCGTGACACCAGTGGACCGATCATCAAGCGAATCGACGTGATTCCCCCAAGCCCGTCTGCCCTTAACATCCCGACCAGGATTGCGGGATGGGGCATTCACAGCACAAAAGAAGAAAGCTTTTGTTAGAAAACAGTATGGTCAACATGGACCTGTATATTATAGAAACACGGCAAAAGGCCGAAAAATCATATACAAAGCGAAGCTAACGGGCTAGGCTCCTCCTCCCTCTTGGGCGACCGGTTGTCCTTTGTCACGAAACCGGAACTGGAACCGGAACGTCTTAATCAATCTTTTCAATTTAAAATTAAATTAAAATTCCAACTTGATGATGGTACTGTCGGTGGCCGGTTGTCATCTGTGGGGGTTATGATTAAGACTTCAACGGTGACTCAAACTAGGATGCTTCCGTGATTCAGAGGCAGAGGCAGAGGCGGAGAAGCATTGTGAGGCCACATTGCAATGTGTGCTAACTACACCTTAAAAGTTGAGGCGGAGAAGCGTTGTCGGCCCGCCAGCAGCTCCTGCCGCTCCCCCATCGATCGACTAGCGGGATCTTATAGCGGACGACTTCCAACCATGTGACGCCTCCCCCAAACAAGGAACACGTGAAAGATGTGAACGGTAGGGTGACCCACATCTCTAGCAGCACCAGAGAATCAATGAGTAGCACCAAGTACGTCACAATAACAAGGGGAAGGCTATCATCGGCCAACAGGCCAAAAGTCCTTCGCCCATTCCAAGCAAAGACATGTGTTCTCGTCTGCAAGCAAAGAAGATCCATTTGGTCGACCCCATGCAGAAGCTTAGTGAGAGGCGAGCGTCTCAGTCTCCCCTACAACAGATCAGATCGCCGACATATAGCGGCAGCTCAACGGCTTCAGCAAGGAAACATCAACCCTCCCAAGGACACGGGCTTCCTCACTGCTTTTTTATTTCACCTCTGCCATCCTCTACATACCGTACCTGCGTAAGTAGGCACATCCTCCTGCAGACGATGTCCTGAGATATGCTGGTTTCGACGGCCTAGTCTAGCATTTGGAGACCTACATAGGGTACATACAATCGAATGGTTACTCTCCATATCTTTCGAGGAGGTGGTTCACCGCTTTCATCGACATTCGAAAGAAGTTCCACTCCAACTTTACTGCTCAGAAGGTGACAAAGAGGTTTCCCGAGGACTTGGCTTCCATCAAGCAGGGGGCCGATGAGTCCTACTGAGCTTTCCTTGCTTGTTTAAATGGGGATAGTATTTTCCAAAATTTTTGAAGTAGGAATATGATGAGTATAAAATCGACACACTGAATGCAGAAGTCCCATGTAACTTAGAAAAGTATATTTAAAGTAAGCGCGATGAGTTATTCGAATAAGTTTTAATGACATAGGTAAGAAAAGAAAATTATAAATCGAATTAGGGAAAATAGAAGTACGGTTCAGAATAAAATTAGTATATGAAAAGGGGCAAGGTATTTATATAGGTATGAAAAGTATAGGCTGGAAAAATATTAGAAAATAGTAATCAAAAATCTCGACCAAAGTTTCGAAATTCAAAAAAAATGAATTTAAGTCAACGGAAGAGTATGAAGTCTAAGTATATATATTAAAAGTTTTCGAATGAATTTAAACTTAGGGGATAAGGAATATCGAAAATACTTTCAGAAGATTCAAAATTTGTAACGAAGAGATTCGAAAATTAACGACGATTGTCATGAGGCGGTCTCGTGAATCGAGGGCAAGGAAAATGGTCGTATGATCGAAACATAAATACGCTAGGATATGACTCATGAAAATCTACGGGGAACTCCTACGGTCGACCAACTAAAGATTAGGAAACTTAGCGCTAAGACTTTCTAAGGAACTAAACTGTAATGAACTGCGTTCGGCTTGGCCCGAAATCGATGAACTCAAGCGAACGACTAAAGAAATTCCAGAAGTCTAATCTGGTCAGAGCTAGGCAAGAACCACTAAGGTAACTCCTAAGACGATTATATCAATTTCTAGCATGGAGTCTAACTAACAATCAAGGACCTCTAACTAGCAAGCGCAGACGTCTAACTAAGTCTTACTATAGTCTTGATCTAATGGATTTCCCTACTAAGCTGAGACAGATGCTCGGGCAACACGTCTTCCAGCCACCTAAGACACGAAAAACGCTCTTATTAGACTCAGATCTTATGACTTGAATGTTTCGAATAATTAATGGATGTTTTTATTATTATCGTTGTCCCGATATTTTGCAGTTGCAAAAGGACCTGCATGGGCCACCAACAAAACCTGTCACGCCCCGCTTCCATAAAATGGAAGGCGGGACGTGATGAGGTCCGCTCAGACGTGGAGCTGTGAAGCTACAGTCTGATAAGCGTCTGTAAAAAATTCAAATGGCAGGTCCTTGCAACCACGAATTGAAACAAAGATAATAATGATTTAAAGCAGAAATAAAACTCCACCAACAACATCCAGATTTTTCCAACCATTCAGAAACAAGTCGTAAAGGAAAGTACAAGAGTCTGAAAAGAGGCCTAAAGTATGGCCGACTTAATACATAACATCTATATGAAAAGAGAGGTGCTCCACACCGACAACCTAACAACGACTAAGTAGAAAGCAACATCAACAAGAAAGAGCTCTAGGACTGGTCTTCAGTGTCCTCAAACTCAACACATGTAACATGTTCATCCTCGACGACAAACTCTGGTTCACAACCTAACATGTGACACCCAAAAGAGAAAAGGGGCACATGTCAGCAAAGTCTCCAAGAAGACTTTGTGCAAGGAAACTAATAAAGGTAAATTAAGTGCAGCTAGCAGTTCTATAAAGAATGAATGCAATGACATGACAGGTATGACATGAGTGCAACAAGTGAGTAAACAAGACAAGCACGACAAGTGTAGCAGTGCTACTAAACAATATTCACTATTTCACGATTAACTTGTTTTCATGATGTGCACAGGGTTTACGCCTTTTGGCTGAAGTGGCTGTATGGGCACACTTCTATGCTCAAGTGATCGCTTAACCCTACCCCTCCCACGTGTATCGAGCTTTGGCTTATCACCAACCACATTGTGCTCGCTTCTGGATCACGAGCTAGGAAGTGTTTTTGGCATAGGGTTGTGCCTGCAACGCAGGTGCCTAGCCTTGGCCTAGGATTGTGCCTGCAACGCAGGTGCCTAGCCTTTTATAATCCAGGGACTAGCTTAGGATTGTGCCTGCAACGCAGGTGCCTAGCTTTTCCCTAGATGCAAGCGTAGCGTGTGCTACGAACCACAACAAACAAGCAGATGCAAGATGTACAAGATGCATGAACATGGCATGTAGATCGTCAAAAGAAGTGCGTACATATATTTAAAGTAAACGTGACATACATGGATGCATGAAAATGACATGAAAAAGGGTCGGATCTAGCTTCGTTGTCAAGCTAGATCTAGAAGGCGTCTAGGCGACTATCATTTCATCGCCTAATCTCTTTTACGCTAAAAGCAAGGAATGACCTAAAACACGGCCTAAATAAGGAACTGGCAAGTTTCACTTGCTTGAAATACATGCTGGAATCACAGATCTTAAATTCCAATCACAGATTCACAGAGTCCAGAACTCCCACGCTCAGTCCAACACTCAGCCTACAGTCCCGTATTATTAAGTTGGATTAGTGAGTTACCAAAAGCTATTAAAATAATCGTTTTTATTCTTGTTTTTATTCTTGATTAGCATGCAAAATTGGTGGGGGTTCATACTGTTAGAAATATACCTTAACACGACGCGAGAGCTACACTGACGTCGGGTAGCGATGTTAGTGGTTGAATTCCGGTAGCGCGAAGAGTACGGCCGACAGCTAGCGACCACGATGGCACGACGCGCGTACGGCGGCGGGCAACATAAACGCCAGTGGCAAGTGAAGGCCATGCAAGGGTCTTCGGCCTAGGGGACAGCCGTGTTGCGCGCGGCTACGGCGCAAAGGGGCACGACAACGATGCAGGGGCTGTCTTGGGTAGATGATGGCAGTCAGGTGGTCGAACGGGGTGAGGGAAGACCGGATCTAGCGGAGGAGCAAGGTTCGTTCATGGGGTTAACGGAAAGGATCTTGCGGCAGGCCATTCGATGGAGGAGGGGGCTGTTTTAGGGCATGGCCGGAGGTGTGGAGGTGGTGGCCGAACTTCAGGTGGTGTTCGGCAAGGTGGTTCAAGGGCGAGGCCGCGACAAGTGGTGGATCGGCCGTGGGGTAAGGGTAACAGATCTGTCGGCGGCTTCACGGCATTCGACAGCATTTCTTAGGGATGGGGGACAGTTTGTGGGGCTTAGAGGCAGCTTGGCCGGCGGTTAAAGGTGATGTGGAGGCCGGGCGTCTTACTGGTGGCCGGCGGCGGCGGTTCAGATGGCCGACGGCCGGAGCAAGAAGGGGTGCGGGCTGTGAAGGAGATCCGGCAGCCTGCTCTTTGGGGGGTTGCGGCAATAGATGAAGATGGCCGGAAAATATAGGGTGCTGCTCTGGTGATAGTTGGCCGGAGGTGGGAAGGTCGGCGGTGCAAGGAAGGGGCAGGCCGAAGGGTTTGTGTGTGGCGGCTGCTAGAAGATGAAACCCTAGGTGAAATCGTGTGTCATGTTGAAAGGTGAGGGTTTTGCTATCTAGATTTAGATCTGGGGTAGAGTTAGGTGGTTGGGGAGAGAGAATGTGAGAGGGAGGGAGTGTAATTAGTGTGATATAGAGTGTAGGTAGCTAGGAAGAATCCAACATGATAGCTTGATCCTATGGCGTAGATTAGATCATGTTTTAATTACGATTTGAATCAGGGATTAATTAGGCTAATTACAATATGAAAGAGATTAGTGTGAAAGGCCGACCAAACGGTGTCCGAAAAATATAATAAAAATACCGGGACGACCGTGTCGACGATAGAATCGAGGCTAAGAAGATTGGTCACGGGCTGGGGCAATAGAGAATGGAACAAAAAATAGAAAGGTCTAACGACGAAGGGGAAAACAAAGACACCTCTTCAAACAATGTTATTTTGTGGGAGAACGACCCGTGAAATGACGTTCCAAATAATTCCACAATTAAATACTCTCCCAGAGGGTCACAACGGTATATTATATCGTGCGTTCCGAATGAAAGATAAGGCT
The DNA here is from genome assembly GCA_030789695.1 of Scilla litardierei. Lineage (NCBI taxonomy): Eukaryota > Viridiplantae > Streptophyta > Magnoliopsida > Asparagales > Asparagaceae > Scilla > Scilla litardierei. The sequence goes on along the minus strand of CM061140.1, from coordinate 165,940,747 downwards.
AAGAAAAATCCACGAACTTCAAGGAAAATACGCGTACAAAGGATACGGGGTCCAAAGGCGACTGTAATCTCAAGTTGGGCACACGTCGGGGGTTGGCTTGCTAAGGATGCAACCAAGGTGCTACGGCCCTATCGACATCAACGACACGACTCCCATATAAAACAACAAAACCAATCAGGTACCTGAAATTGCTATACGCACAGCCGTATAACGTATAGTGAGTGCCGGCCGTTACATGTTCCGCATGATGATATCTCTCGTGGCCTTACTAGTCTTTTGCGATGCTCATTTTTGTTGACATGCTATTAAGATAAATTTCAGTTTTACTATCTATATGCATGCATTTCTTTTGTTGATCTATATGATTTAATGCTTAAAATGAATTGAAAATCGAATGCATGAATTAGTATCTAGTATGATCTATGTTGGAAATGCACCTAGGTTCACGCATCACTAGAACACTTGGAGTATCTGTTTTTATCTTATTCACTTCTGATTGCATGCCTGCTGATATTGTGATTATTAATGCATGCCTTTTTCAGTATTCATTTAGAGAAGTGAAAATATCCATGCTATCTATGAGTTTAGTTAGGGTTTTATTTTATCAAACCGTTGAGCACCCTCTTATGAGTGAACCGAGAGTTCTACTATTTTTCCTTCTCAACATATCTATTTATATCTCTACATATCAGTTGGCTACACCCCCACAGCTATCTTTATCGCATCTCACTTTCCAAACCCCAAAAAGAAAAAGTATAGCTTCTAAAAAAATTTGTGTATATATTCATATGTGAAAAAGAAAAGAAAAAGAAAGAAAAAGAATAAATTTTATATCATTTCATTAGAATCTATCATTTATTCTGGGAAGAAAAAGAAAAATTTCATATCATGTTTCTTGATGCGACGCCTCAAGCTAACCTTGGGGGGGAACCAACTGATCACATGAGTGAGCATGACATTAGAGTGGAGATGGTGCGTAACGGGGAGATTTAATAACACTATTGACGTCCCCGGTAACGGTGCCAAAAACTTGACGCACCCGTAACCTACACCTAGGTTCCACCTGGTGGTGTCACGATCGCCAGGCGTGGTATGGCCCCTAGGCTTCAATTCCAGGCTCAATCCGCAAGCGGACGGTGTCGAGTTATAGTATAAAGATGTCGAATCCCACAGGGACGGTGATAGTGTCAATGGATTCTCAGTTTATTTCTAAGTCTTGAAGTGAGATAGCTATCGGGGTAAAAGATTTGGTTAGGGTGTTATTGTTGTAATACTAATAAAAGGGACTAGGGCTTTAGGGATCACCACTAGGATCGTTGGGGGTCGACGTTGGGATAGGATCCTTGTATTGCATTAGGGCTAGGGAATTAATCCCCCAATTCATACCACTCTCTTGGGTTAGAGTTGCGGGGTATTTTGGTGGCTCTCATTGACGCAATGGCGGTAGCCGTCAGCGTAGCGTTATAGTTCGTCGATGGATCCCCTCAAGACGCGAGCCGGGCATGGTCACGGGTCTTGATTGGATTCACCGATTTCCCTATTCGAATCCCTAGATACCCCTTAAGCACATCAATTCCACAGACTGTGGGCATGATCTCAGTACTGTTATCTATGGATTCGGTAGGATCTACCGAAATACTTCCCTAAATTCCCAATTCAATGTAGGGATCCAGATCTACATTTTCCCCCTATGGTCCTAGGGCTAACCCATCAACCCTAGAATAATCTACTCACACATGGCAATAGCGGATAAAAACTCAATTCTTAGATACGAAGACATCATCGCAGATCAATGAAATGGAGATAAAGACTTACAGTGAAGAACGAAGAAAATCGCAATTTATAGATCTAGAAAATAACTCCAGGTTCTCCAAGCACAAAGACAATCCAGCCTAAGATTAAATAATTCTCCAAGTTTCGATCTATAATTCGCTTACAAAATTTGATCGCCAAACCCCTACAAAAATCGCCTCAGCCCCCTGTCGAAAACTGTTAAAAAAACTAATGAAAGTCGCCCCCTCAGTGCTCGCACAGCTCCCAGCTTCAGTCGCCACAGATCGCGTGCATCGCGGGTTCAGAAATCTTTCCAAAAATGGCCCTGGAATTGCCGACCGAGTAGGTGACTCGGTCGAGTAATGCGATGCTCGTTCAGTGGCTCGGCCCGTGCAGATGAGCTGCTCGACCGAGCACTACAGGAAATGGAAAAGATTCAAAGTTTCCGCTCTGCCTACCCGGACCGAGTAAGCTCTGCTCGGTCCGAGTAGGGGTCGACTCGGTCAGCTGCTCGGGCCGCGTTGCTGGATGGCTTCAGCTGTGGAAATTGAGGCTGCTCGACCGAGCAGCGGAACTGCTCGGTCCGAGCCAGCCCGTATATGCTCCTCATCCCAAATTGAAGCTGCTCGGTCGAGCAGCTGAACTACTCGGACCGAGCATTTTCTGGAAAACTGTCTGAGAGCTGCTGGGGCTGTCTTTCTCTCCTCTGCTCTCTCTCTCTCTTCTCCTACAATGGCTCCAGAAGTGTGGCGAACTCCTCCAGAGCCCCGCCAATGAGCTCACGAGCATGTCGGATGTGTCCATACCCAAGCGGGGTCCCAAATCGCTCCAAAATCTCTGAAAACTCATAAAACACTACGAAACTCGAATATATCGTCAGAAATGCAATATCGTAGTAAAATGTGGGATTTGAATGCGAAAATGGTATGAGATGCAATGCAATGATGATATGAAAATAGTAGAAAATATGGACACATCAGGGCTAAAGCCCACGAGTTAAGATAATATGGTTGATACTCAGTGTGGTCTATCGATGACATATGATTCTTAACAAACACTACATTTCCATCCATATGACATGTGGTAGTGTTTTTAAATCCATAGCCAAGTTTTGGTGGTGATATTGAGAAGCACTTGATGGATTCAGTTTGAGATAAGTCCATAACCATTTTTGGTAGTGCTATAGAGAAGCGCTTGATGGACTCATTATCTGTTGAGAGGTTAAGCAATATGCTCTTAATAGTTCCATATCCTTTGTGATGGTGCTATAGAGAAGCACTTGATGGACCACCTACGTGAGTAGGAATGGCAATATTGCGGGGCGGGGCGGGTATTTAACTATCCAAGCTTGCCCCGACTCATCTACAGGCCGGGGCGGGGCGGGTCGCGGGCCGGGGCTGGGCGGGTTCTTTCTTACCAAAACCGGGCCGGGCCGGGTCGGGCCGATCGGGTCAGGTTATTAGTGTCATCCATATGAATCCCAAATAAAAATTTTATTTGTGAATTGGAAGAATTTTGATTTATTTGGTAATTTGGAATTGGGAATTGGCCTAATTAGGAGAATCGTGGAATAGAGTATGACTTATGGGTTATTCGCTGAATGCATGGTCCGCATCAAAATAGTAAGGGTTTTTAGAATCTCTATAGTTTACCGGGGCGGGCCGGGGCGCATACAAAGCCCAAGCTTGCCCCGACCCGGCTGCGGGTCGGGTCGGGCCGGGTCAAAATCGGGTTGGGCCAGGTCGGGCCGGGCGGGTCAGGCCATTACTGCCATCCCTTTACGTGAGTGTGAAGGGTTGGCCGCCTTCTATGAGAGACAAGGGCAGTCTTTCTAGAGCACCCATGAGACCCAAGGTGTGTGCATGGCCTTAAAGCGCTTGATTTGTATCGCGGAGTTTGCACATACTCAAGGTTCAATACGTGTTTTGGATTGCTTTTCTTTCCCGCCACATCCCTTGTGCATGAACCACTCCTACCTCGTAACACACCATAAATAGCAACCAAAATCTCATGTGGATACCACATTCATGGATGAAGGAGAAGAGATCCCCTCTCAAATATTCCCACCACATCCCATATCATCGCGGTGTTTGTACATACTCGCTGAGCAAATGGATACACAACTAATAATGTTCGTCGTCTTACTTTTGTTATTGCGTTGCATGCCTTTAATATTATGTCATGTACGTCTTGTCACAGTTGGTGCTCTCGTACACACTTGTACTGTTACATTTTCTTTACTTTTTGCCCTGATATGGTTGTCCGTAGTTACCTTTTTACCACCTGTTATTTTTTGATACTTGTGCGTTGCTTTTCTTTCTATTTTTAGAATTGCCGTGACTTACATACAGTTTCGCTTTGTGGCACCGTCAAACAACGAACAGGTTGAATATGAGACTCCTGAGTTTAAGAGCCAGATTTTGACCTTGAGACCGTCGCTTTCTAGAGCTTGAGTCGGGTGTGTGTGATGTACTTTCATATGTATTTCTTTACCGTTTTACTTTTCCTGTATCTAGTGAGAGAGTTGCTGTTATGAGTTGTTCTTTCAGTTATGTATTGTAATAATTGTATGCTTGTTTGAGTATTAGTACATCTATACATCGTATGCTGTGTTGTTTTTATTGGTTAAATGTAGGCTGGTTTGAGTATTAGTACATCTATACATTCGTATGCTATGATGTTTTTATTGGTAAACTAAAGAATCTGCAATTGTATTAGATAAGTAATGAACCACGTAGAGCATGTCGTTAATTTCTGTGACAACCTGGTACATAAGTGGTATGTGCGTAATCAATTCCCTTTAAAAAACATCGTGTCGAGGTCCCTTTGCATTCGAAGGGTAAGAAGGTAATCCCGAACCAAAACCCTCGCTATAAAATCCATTCCACTATGTTTTCATTTCCTGCGCAGAAACAAAATCGTAGGCGGCGGCGGAGGTGGAGGCGAGAGGAACACGATGGTGAAATTTCTGAAGCCTAACAAAGCGGTGATCCTCCTTCAGGGACGCTTCGCTGGCCGGAAGGCGGTGATCGTGAAGAACTTCGACGATGGTACCCGCGACCGCGCGTACGGCCACTGCCTCGTCGCCGGCATAGCAAAGTACCCGAAGAAGGTGATCCGCAAGGATTCGGCGAAGAAGACGGCGAAGAAATCGAGGGTGAAGGCCTTTCTGAAGGTCGTGAACTACTCCCACATCATGCCGACGCGCTACACGCTGGACGTGGATCTCAAGGACGTCGTCAACCTCGACGCGCTGCAGACGAAGGACAAGAAGGTGGCCGCCTCCAAGGAGGCGAAGCAGAGGTTCGAGGAGAGGTTCAAGACTGGAAAGAACAGGTGGTTCTTTACCAAGCTCAGGTTCTAGGTATTATTCTGTTGGTTATGGTCATCTAAGGCTTTTTGGTTCATTTGAATGAAAACTTCCGTTATGTTTTTAGATAATGGTTAATCGGAATGTTGGAGGTGAGTGTGTAGTGTTTATTTCTTTGACAATCGACATTATGTTTTTGACATTGGCTGATCATAATTATTTCCAAACTACATTTTATTATGAGTCTTGTAGGATGATTAATTGTAGTACTGGGTTATGAAATTATATACGAATTCATGGATACTGATATGAATTCTCATCACATATGTATTGTTTTGAAATTATAAATTGAAAATTCCTTTATAATTTTCATATAGACAACAAGCCAACAATCAACAGTTAATATCTTATGATGTACCGTAAATGATGTTCCATGAGTCATCTGATTCACTTATACGTATGAAGGTAGTAACGATGATTCATGGAATTACTAGTCATAACCCGTGTCCTCGGGCACGGTTCATCTAAGATATCCCGTCTAAAATTATTGCCCCCTCCAAACCCTAAACAAACAGAAATTTAGCTTCGGCTAGGTGCCCTTGCCGAGTGCGCTTTCGGCGTACACGGTTCATCTAAAATATTCCCCCAAAATCTTTGCACTTCACAAAAATTATTTCTCCCTCTAAAATCTAAACAAACAAAACTCTAGATTCGTCGCGGGTGCCTTCGGCCCATGTCATTTGTCATTGTCCGTATTAAGCCCAAGCAGGCTAAAGATCTCTAATGATCTTTTGGGAAAGCACATGCGGCGCACATGCTTCCTTATTAAATATTACCATATACAAATTTTTTACGCTTGGTCTAAGACCGCGGCCCGTCACGTGACTCATCCCCTTTTGTCTCGGGGAGTTGAGATTAGATCCTCTTTCCCTGAGTATTAGGGTGACTGGGGCGTGACAGTGTTTCAACGACGACTACAATAATCGTCACTAAAAGTTAGGCATTCACCGATGGAATAAATTCCAGTTAGTGAACGTTAGCGTCATTACGCGTGCAATGCTTTTGCTGATGTGAGGCATTTTCGTCAACGAAAGTTGGACTTTCACTGACACATGCCATCAACAAAAGGCCGACTTTTGGTGACAGAAACCACTTACCGACCACCATTGTCCGTTGTACCCCTCGTCCGCTACCCTCGTTCGCTGCATGGATATGATGGCGAGGGAGGTCGAAGGAGGGGGAGGGGGCTGGGAGACCTTAGCGAGATCAAACGTCGATGATAACGGACCTGTTGCGAAACCATAGCGAAACTGCGAAACCCCAATGAAACCACAACTGAGACCTAGGAGCTTTTTAGGAAAGTTTGGAATTGGTCCGTGTGCAGGAGTAATTTCAATGACAAACTTGTAAATAAGCGGTATGTACGAAGAGTAAATCGGTGGGTGCTCAAATCATTAAAAACATCTTGTGTAGTTCCATTTGCAGAAGGGCAAGAAGGTAATCCCGAACCAAAACCCTCGCTATAAAATCCATTCACATAGGTTTTCAGTTCTTAACACGCTCAGAGACAAAATTGTAGGCGACGACGGAGGTGGAGGCGAGAGGAAGGCGATCAGAATAAGATGGTGAAGTTTCTGAAGCCTAACGAAGCTGTGATCCTCCTTCAAGGACGCTTCGCTGGCCGGACGGCGGTGATCGTGAAGAACTTCGACGATGGTACCCGCGACCGCGCGTACGGCCACTGCCTCGTCGTCGGCATCGCAAAGTACCCGAAGAAGGTGATCCGCAAGGACTCGGCGAAGAAGACGGCGAAGAAATCGAGGGTGAAGGCCTTTCTAAAGGTCGTGAACTACTCCCACATCATGCCGATGCGCTACACGCTGGACGTGGATCTCAAGGACGTCGTCAACCTCGACGCGCTGCAGACGAAGGACAAGAAGGTGGCCGCCTCCAAGGAGGCGAAGCAGAGGTTCGAGGAGAGGTTCAAGACTGGAAAGAACAGGCGGTTCTTTATCAAGCTCAGATTCTAGGTATTATTCTGTTGGTTATGGTCATCTAAGGCTTTTTGGTTCATTTGAATGAAAACTTCCGTTATGTTTTTAGATAATGGTTAATCGGATTGTTGGAGGTGAGTGTGTAGTGTTTATTTCTTTGACAATCGACATTATGTTTTTGACATTGGTTGATCACAATTATTTCCAAACTACCTTTTATTATGAGTCTTGTAGGATGATTAATTGTAGTACCGGGTTATGAAATTATATACGAATTCATGGATATTGATATGGATTCTCATCACATGAATTGGTTTGAAATTATAAATTCAAAATTCCTTTATAACTTGCCTATAGACAACCAGCCAACAATCAACGGTTAATATCTTATGATGTACCATAAATGATGTTCCGTGAGTCATTTGATTC